>JAECUM010013051.1:0-55778 GCA_016617855.1 Megalonaias nervosa | reverse complement strand
GTTAATAATGTTATATTTTGTTTTTCAGGAAACATTTGAAATTTTAGGGACGAAGACACTGATAAATACCACAGAGGTCCGCAACGATCCAGAATGTCATTTGTGCGACTTTTCAGTAAAACTGAATTTTATTGTCATGGTAAATATGAAGGAATAGAAATTGGTAAGACGCTTTCTAGCACAAAATTGTATTAAAAAGCACACGATCCTCTTTGAAAGATTTTTCCAAGTACACTGACAATTTGGTATCATCATAATTTTATCAAACATAGAAATCAAAATGTTAGGAAAAAAAATTCCTGACCTCCACACACATACACAATAAAATCAATAACAAACGTGTTTGCTATTAATTTCCTAAAATTAGTTAAATGACTTAAATTTATGTAATCTATAATTATTACCTCTGCATACAGGGTAATCTGTAACCATTCGTAGTGAGAAAACTCAAGCGAAATTTTGCAAGTTCGATGATTCTGACAGTCTCCACAATGTAAAGAGGTTTGATTTGCCTCAGATCGGGAGACTGTCACAGTTGTATTTACAGCAATATGTTTATAACAGTTTAAATATTGTATGCAACTAGCAAAGATTATTCTTTGTAAACTAAGTTGGGCATGGCACAGTGCAAATAATGCAACTGTTATTATATCTAATACTTTTACATTTACAGAACAGCTTCACGGTCTCATTCAGATGTCAGGTGGAAAGATATTTCTAAACCGGAATGAATATTCCAGCACAAAGGAGACTCTCAAGATTTTTCTCATTGACAAAGAGAAAAATATTCCTGATTTGGATAATGTTAAGGAAGATCTAGAGAAACTACTGACAGGTAAATTATATTTTATTTCACAAAACATTAAGGTATCAATCATATTTAGACTATTTTGATTAAAGCTGTTAAAAAATCATGAACATATTGTATGTGAAGAAACATATGCTTGTGATAACTTAGTAATAAATAAAGAAATATATTGTCGCCTTGTCAATTGTTTTCTATGGTTTATTTTCAAAGTATACCAACGCTATCATACTTCTGTAAATAATTACACAGTTAATTAATCCCATTAGTACATCATTGTTGCTATATACAGTATCTAATTGTCTTGGCTCTATTAAGTTGATATATTTACCACTTTTTATATGCATACACATGGCCATACTAGATGATTGCTTAAATTTACGTTCACATACAACCTGCGGCTATTGCCGTCAACGCTACTCTGAAAAGCATAAGATAAATTGTAAATTTGTACATTTTTCCTTCATCAAATGCGTACATTGATTTATTTTATAAATGAATATGCCGGTTATTTATTTAGTACATGACATTATTTCATTCCTACTTCCCTGCAATGAATGTCACAGGTTTTTTAGGAAGTATATATACAACCTCAAGTTATACTGTACAATCACATTTCGTAATACAATTTAACATTTAAATGTCAAATGTTTTATCAACAATGTTTTCTCTCTTCATATTCCTATCTCTTACAAGAATTATTACCTTCATATGTAGATGGTGAAAAGAAAATAGGAGTTAAAGTTCAACGATTGGCTTGGCTGACGACTTCTTTGGTTAAATTAAAATTGGAACCATTGGAGGATACATCGGATCCATCATTTGTAATGACCAAAGGAAGATCAGGAAGAAAGGTTTAATTTAAAGTTTTTATTAGTTAATATTACGTCACGGAAAATTTACTGAGATCTGTTTTAGTGATTCGCCATGTTTATAGTGAAAATAAATAAAGCCGTGTTTACAAATATCCATTTAGATGGAACCAATCGAAAAACATACTTCTAAACGGGGAGAGACAATTTAATATACTACAGTAATTACTGTTGTAAAGAAATATTGAAGATATTTGAGTCGCTTTTAGCAGGTGTATTTTACTTCTCAATTGCAACACTGGTTTCTTTATATATTGTGCATCCAAAAATCAAACCTACATGTTAAGCGAGCTTACACTAACGCCTCTAATTTGTTTAGTCCGTTATATTGTAAAGATGTTATTAAGTATGATTGATTCAAAACTATTTCTAAACGCGTGTGGTTAAACGTAATCATCATTGATATTTCGCGGTATTGATTATGACCTATATGTTAACTATTACCATTTCCTTTTCAATAGATGAGCCAAAAAGAATCTGTTTTTGAATTTCTTATGAGAGAGAGGGAGATGGATGAACTTTCGGGATTTGTCAGTGAATCTGATGATTATGCGGATAATCCTGCGGGTAAAGATTACAAAGATGTAACTAAGAATTGCGCTATTGCATGGCATAATTTAGCCACGCAATATAACAGTTTTGTTATATAATATTATCGAAACTGAGCATGAAATTGCTTTGACTCGTTTAATAGGAGACGATAACAGATTGTACACAATATCTACGTTAGGAGGAAAACAAAACATGTTTTTACACCAACAGTAGGAGGCACTCTGACATTATGAGAATATCCTCCTAATGCTTCTCCTAATTCAAGTTGTGTAGCATGAGAAAATGTTTAAATATTAGAATTTCTGTGATTTCTTAAGTTAGATCGTTCTATCTTATTTTGGGTTATTTCGCTATATTCATATTTAACAACTCAAAGTAGCAATACTATTTTGAGCCCTTTTTGCTAAGTTGCAATTACATGTCTCAAGGAAACTGAGGCTAGATCTTTTTAAGATATTAAATTTTAATTAGAATTAAAAAGAATTACAATTGGTATTTAATGGAAAAGTCACATCTTTTAAGGCAACAATAACTTAAGCAGTAAAGTAGAGACAAATAAATGTTTTTCAGACGATTTTCAAACTTGTTTTTCAAATTAATAAATGAATTAAAGATCTGCCAGATATTTGCTTCCGTTGCGTTTTTACTTTAAATCAGTTTTCAATATATGCGCAATATATCATAACCGAAATATTCTAAACTAAATCATTACTATTTCGATAAACCAATTAAAAACGTTTTTGTTTTAATATTTAGAAACAATGAAATTATAATTGCATTTCAGGTAGAGGATTGTGAAAATGACTCTTCTGAAGATGATACCGGATCAGAAAGAATACCATATCGAATCGCCTCACACAAAAGCAGCCAATATATTTAGTTCACCAGACTGAAGGCCAGGTGAGTTTGTGACACGGTCCTGAATATATCGTGTCCATCTTGTCTTCTAACACGTATTCTTTTGCAAAACGTTGTCAGCTACAAAGTTGAAGACCTTAGTCCAATCTTCTGAGTGTGCCCTCCTGAATGTCGTAAGAGGCGACTACTGGATACAGAAACCACGGCTTCTCAATTGTTACAGTGCCGGTCTCGTGACGGTAAAGGGTTCGGATCCAAATCATACGATCGCATCAACCTAGTCAGCTACCGTGGCTTGCTTTAGAGAAAAGAACTTTATTTCAATTGGCTCAGCACTACATAACCTGTGCTGCTGTGTAGTAGAACACCAAACAAACACCAAAATCTATAAAATAATTGTGTTTTACGCAGATTCCTTGCAACAGTAAAGTATTAAAGCAAACTGGAGGAAAAGCAACTTGACCTCTTTCTCGTTTCGTTAGTTATGGTCTAGCTTCGTAGCAACTATGTTGAAAAAACTACTTTTGACCTTTTCTCCAAAACATATGTGCCAGTTTTCATACAATCTAACTGAAATGAACGTTTCTTAATACGTCCTCTATCAATATTATGGTGGCGTTCCCCTTTTAGCTACAATGTGGCTTCCATAATAATAAGTTGGTAAACGTCGGCTTCAAGTGTTCCTCTAGAACAGCTAATACTTTGTAAATTATATTCGACAGAAATGTTCCTGAAACAATCCTTTATCAAAATTGTTTCCAAAATCGCTCTAATATTAGAAATTTTTGATCCATTAGCAACCAAACAGACAACCTATTCTCCAAAAAAGAGAATCTGATCAAGTTGGCAGATACGCTTCTTTTTACACCTTTAATTACAATTTTGTTCCAGGTCGCCTCTCTGGCAAAGATTTGACTTCATAGCAACTTGGTGCAAAACGAAATTATTCTCAGATGAACAAACTTATTCTTTACAGAATATCTTAGGACATTTAGACTCTCAATATAAATCTTGGCTCTGATGTAAACTGAAAAGATGAAAGGTAAATAGATTTACCTTGTTACCATACTTTCCCAGGAACTTCAAATTCATAATAATTAGCCCTGTCAGGGATAATCGGGCTCTTTTAGGTCTTTTATCGTCATCGACTTAAGTTGAATATTCTTTTTATGTTTAGGTTAAAATGTCAATGATAAATTGTTGTATTGAATTTGAAACATTTTCAAAGATAATCAGCACAACAGTATATCCAAATTTCAGGAGACAACATACTGCAGTTTGACAGACGTTGATGTCAAGATATATCTTGCTTAACGATAGATGATTGTATAAAATGTTCATTTGCCATCATGCATAATTTCTACAAATAAAATGGCTACACTACTGTTTGAGCGAAGATGTGCAATTCATTTTTAAAATAGAGATTAAAAAATCAGTCAGTATTTTTGTTATATTTTGTGTTTCATTTTAAAGCTATGAAATACATGTGTCCCATAGTAAATTACAAAATTATTTTCAGTTATATCATGTTTGCTTGATTTTATATAATTGAATTACAGCTATATTGTAGGTAGCAGACAATGACAGAAGTAGTTATCTTGAGGAAGACGTGAGTTCAGAATCAATACAAAGCCAAACTTGCTTTCCAAACAAACAACCAGTAAGTGTCTTTCGTAGTACGCATAGTTGTGTAACTTTTTATATGTTTGGTTCCATTTTCAAGACGAAATCTTATCTTGAAAAATATTGCATGGCTATCCTAATCTCTTGTCGGGAAACTAAAAACTGTAATTTGAAAAAAAGTTTATGTTAAAGTATATCCTGCTAGACGGTTGTACATTTTAGAACACATGAATATGTAATAATAATGATGTTAAAATAGGGTTCTCAAATGTACTCGCGAAACAATAACAATAAGGTAAACGCCTGTTATAAACATGATGTATTGCTATTAAATTGCCTCTAAACGAATCTACCATTAAATGCTATTTTTTTATAGTGACTTGAAAAATACATTCTGATTAGGACTATGCCAGCAGGAAAAAATTTTCTTATAACCAGAAATTATAAAAAAAATGAAGAGTCATATATCATACACTAAGGATAAATACGGACATACTATTACCTTAATTCAGGCTGCAGTGTAAGTCACCACAAAAGAAAATATCTGAAGCAGAGTAAAACTGGACTGTAGCTGTGTGTCTCTTCAATTAATCCTAACAAAATGTATACTAATGGGGGGGGGGGAGAAAATATTGAAAACATCAATAATCAGCATGTGTTTGGCTCCTATGTCCAAGCATCCAATTACACGGGCTGCTCAATCCACTTTATTAAAGGAATGCCGATATTTGATATAATGATATATACATCAAACCACAACTGTTCTATTTAAAGGGGTCTTTGATTACAAAAATCACAATATGGCAAAATAGTGAAACAGAAGAACAAAAATGAACCAAGACAAAGACTTACATTAACTTTAGAAACATAATCAAATCCTCTTTCTTTCATTAGCAATGTCTTTACAAGGCTGTAAGTCGATATGAGAATTCCTAAGACTTTCCGTCTTCCACAAGATGTACAGATATTGTTTAAAACGAAAGCTAGATATTCCAGAGAAATCATCTAATTTTTATAAATGCAAAACTTCACATCGTTTATTTTTTCTTTATTACGTGTGCTCTTGTGCTGTGTGTTTATTTTTTGTTCCTTTCTTTGGTATACGTGTGTCTTTTATTTTTCACATTTAGGGCGAAACAGAGGCCAAAGTCCTAAAGTGTGATGTTGACATTTCGTCTCCAGCTATAATGACACCTGATGAAACTGTAAATACTAAATCCACCCTGAACTCCGATTGAACTAAATCTCATCATTGTTTTATTTGTGGAAAAGATGTAAAGAAGATATCTAAACATCTAGAACAACATGTAGCTGATCCACATGTTTCAGAAGTCTTATCAAAGCCTAAATGATCCAAAGTACGAAAAACGTTATAAAAAAAACCTCAGAAATTATTGTGATTACAAGAAGAACATCAATGTATTGAAATCGGGAGGTGAGATGATAGTTCAAAGAAGACCAGCTGAAAACAACAATGAAAGAAAGTATGATCAATATGGATGCTGTCAACACTGCTATGGTTTTTGCAGAGAGAGAGAGAGAGAGAGAGAGAGAGAGAGAGAGTTATCTATGGAGACATTCCAAGGTATGTTCGGTAAAACGCCAAGAAAACGACTCAGTTACCTGCTCGAACATTAAAAGGACCAGCCAGCAGATTATTTCCATGGCAACGGGAAGAGCACAATCAAAGTTTCATGACCTTATTTTATCAAAAATGAACAAGGATGAAATTTATCTTATTGTTAAAAACAACACTTTTATAAATTTATATGGACAGACCCTCTTGGACACAGTGGGTATGGAGCGAAAGGATGAAAGGATGAAATTTCAAACAAAGCCAGGAATTTAGCTCGTCTTCTGCAAGTCTTGAGATCCTCAACAAACAAGTGCTCAGCCAAAAATGGAAAGATTCATTGATCCTGCATTTTGTGATATTATTGTTGACTCTACTAAAGAACTAGCGGGTTATACATTGGATGAGCAAGGTATACACATACGCACACCAAGCCTTCTTCTCCGGATAGGATAAAGTTTGAAAGATTTAGGGGTTCTCCTAAGAGGGAAAATAATAAAGGAAAATAAACAAGAATTAATAACAAAAAGCAGAAACTTCTTAGATCTGATGGATAATGAATGGACCATTCTGAGCACTAATGCACAGAAACTGCTACACGACAACAGAGATGATGTTCCGGAGAAGCCACCCCTGTCTGAAGATGTAAAAAAGCTGAGCACTTTCTGTCAACAGGAGATCAAAAATCTTTGTGACAGGGCTGATCGTCAGAAAAAGCTGAATGAAGACGACTGGAGGGCTTTGAATGTATATTTGTTGTGCCGATTGACTTCCTTTAATGCCAGAAGAGGTGGTGAGTGTGCAAAATTGCCGACCCATGTTTGGATTAGAGCAGAAGAAAGGCAGTGGATACAAGAAGAAGATTATGAATTAATAATCGACAACATACAGAAGCTGTTGGCAAAGAGACTTAACGTTTGCTATATTTCAGGGAAAAGAAGAAAGAAGGTGCCAATCATATTAACACCTGATGTAACGCGATGAATCAGGATTACAATGAAATACAGAGCCATTGCTGGGGTTTCAACACGAACAAGTTCGTATTTGCAGCACAAAAGTCTGAGAATGGGCACATTCGAGGATGGGATAGTGTGAAACATTGTGCACATAAATGTGGTGCCAGGTATCCTGAACTTTAAACCTCTACCAAGATAAGAAAATACCTGACTACTGTTCTTCAGTTGTTAGACATGACGGATCCAGAGCTACGATGGGTCACGGAACATCTTGGACATTTCAATTGATGTCCACAGGAAGAGGTACAGACTGAAGGACACAACAGTTGAACTAACCAAAGTAGCAAGAGTACTTTGTGCCGCAGAACAAGGAACAATCAAAGCAAACTTGAAAACAAGTTCTCTTCAGACAAAAGGTACTGATTAGAGTTAAAAGATTATGTATGTTGTCAAATAAAGTAATACAAAAGCGTGCACGTTGTCGTGTGAAATACCTTTCATTTATATTAATGTGCAATTTTTATAAAAAAATTAAAACTTTCGTTACCTGTGATAAACTAAAAATATCAAAATACAATGAAAATTGGTTAAATACCAAATATTTAATACGCAAACATAAATAAATTCTGCTTGCATAATCGATATATAATTTTGCAATATTGCAGTTTTAAATATAGGGATAAAATTGTGTAAAAATAAATGTATTATTGAAGGAATCTAGTAAGGGATACTACGAATACAGCACATTTAACATTTACTATAGCAGTTTTCGAAAATAATTGATAGACGTCAAAGTTCAAACTTAGTTTATGGGATGGTATTTCTGCTGATAATTTTATCAGTACTCTTCCACCTAAGATTATAAAAATATTTTGTACTATTATCTTTATGAATGAATAACATATAGTTAATTGTTACATCTTACACATCCTTCTTCATGATTTTCCTGCAATATGGCCTAAGGCAGCAATATAGATTGTATATGGTTTGTGAACTTAAGATGTGCGTATGCTTTATTTGTATCAGTCTCAAAACTAATACGTATTTAATGTTTTCATAGCACCCAGTAAAGGCCTGACACCTGTCAAAAGTGATGTGCAGAAAGACATAAAGGTCATAAAGAAAGGAGAAAGGTATGAACTCTCTCTCTCTCTCTCTCTCTCTCTCTCTATATATATATATATATATATATATATATATATATATATATATATATATATATATATATATATATATATATATATATATATATACCAATAGTGGTAATGGCGCAGGGTACGCATTATAGCCCGATTTTTTGAGCTAGGCAAGTATTCTTCTCCAAGGAACAAAAAACACTTATAAAGATAAAACACACACCACAAAAGGTATTAGTAGCGACAGAATATTAACAGTGTGGTATCAGGAAAACAACAGTACGAAAAGAATGACAACGGAGAGAAAACTAAATCTTTGAGAAATAGGTATATAAAGAACAACACGTTATGGCGAGAAACGAAAAAGGTTAATGGTCATGACCATTTAAAGTATATGTGATTTAAAGGAATCAGTTTTGCTGTAGAAAAGAATGTGCTCAGAAAGATAAACACACAATGTTCTTTAGCATCTAGTCTTTTAAAGCTTATTCAAACTATTCGTTTTCCAAACAGCATTTTATTTTGTTATGACTTGTGCGATTTTTCAGCAAAGGACTCACTAAGTGGAACATGCAGCGACAGTACAAGTATTGACAGAAACTGGGCTCTTGTAGCAGGTAAGACCAAGTTTTGTTCCAGTGAGGCTGAATGAAACTGTTTCGAAATTGTGCATATTATGCTGACCTGCCATTCAATATGAGTTACATTACTAAACATAGAGAAACCTTTCAAGGTCAGAAAGCATCTTTCTAACCGAAATTGTTGGGCGAATTACTCTGGAGTTTGAGGTAGTTTTAAGTCAGGCAAGAGATCTCAGACCCACTTGGGACTCTTGTTAAATTGCTGACTTTATACCATTTGTTACAGAATTTAATACAATTCATACGCGTTGCCTTTTGTTGGTTTTACAGCTATATCAATGCAAAATTTCAGTTTTAAGGAAATGTAAAAACAACTTGAAAATAAACACATGTTCTTTTCAGTTTAATTAGTTAAAGGTTATACAAGCAATTGCCATTCAAGTAAATTAATTGTTTGACCAAACATCATATTATTTGCAGGTGTTACTGCACTATTATTTCATGTACTAAATGTACTTTTCAGCAAAGGACACAATAAGTTCGACGTGCAACACAAACGCAAGTAAGGACAGAAACCAGGCTCCCACTACAGGTAAGATCGACGCTTGTTTCAGTGAGGTCGAAAGAATCAAGTGTGAATTTACTTTTATAACAGTAGATTCCCATGATTTTTAATGAACCCAGTATATGATGTCTCCTATGAATGTTTAAACCATGATATTTCAGCATACTGATCAGATTTTTTAAGCTAAATATTCAATTTCTACAAATCTGTTTTACTACCACTATGTATACACAGTAACTGATATGAAGACATACATGAATTTGTAAATGTAGAGGTGCGGGTACGAATCTTGCCACTAGATCAGCCCGTGATGTGTTCTCAGGCAATGCATTTGACTACAATTACTTTGGTACAAAATAATCTACCTGTGTTGCTGTGCTATAAACGATCAAACCGAACCAAACCATAGATATAGGAAGCAAGTCTATCAAGTAGTAGTTTATTTAGGAATCCAAGCCCTTAACAATGACCAAGCACCATCACGATTCTTACAATAATAATAATAATAATAATAATAATAATAAAGTAGTTCACTCCTTAATATCAGTTACATGCATCCAACAGTGTATTCTATATCTTCATCATTGAACTAAATTGCTACAGGCTGCATTGTAAGCACTATAAGGAAAATAAAATGCCCGGTATAAAGTTTTCAAAGGATACTAATATCATAGGGATGGAATATGCGAAAGGTAAGAAAACAGTACTGAGGTCAGCATGCCCTATGACGTTAAGACGAAACCTGTGGATAGATGGACTCCGCGAATATGGTACCTGTATAATCGAGTAGCCCTTCACTTAATAATGAGAAGAACAGTTGTGTATATATCATACATCAGTCTTAAAGCAATTAAAATATAATTAACTCTCTCCAGAGGAAAAGAAACCAAGAAAGAAATGGACGAAAGAAGAAAAAGATGCACTCTTAGCAGCATTTGAAACATGTTTCCTATCAGAGAGAATGCCTCGAAAGAAAGAGTGCCAGGATCTATGAGAAAATTTTCTCTGTTGGCTGGTAGAAGCTGGCGAAATCTTATTTTTCAAGTGAAGAATGTGCTTGTAACAAGGAAACTTAAAAAGACAGCATTTGTAACAAAATGAACCTAATTTTAATCTTGTGACTCTGTCTTTTTCAGCACTATATCTAATATACTAGATGTGAGCTTACAAAACAAGCATGAAACTGCAGAGCAAAGAAATATCTTTCCAAGCCATGCAAATGTATCCACAACTGATAGTTTTATATCGTTGTCTCACAATATAATCAAATTGTCTACATCTGCGTACAAATGCACCTGAAACATTTCATGTCGAACTTGTCCTTTTTCAACGACACTAAAGGTTCTGCCAAAGAATAAACCTTTCCTATCACACTTCACATAAAATAAAAGAAAATGCTGTAAAGAGCTGAACGTCTAAGCAGCTCATGAAGATTTAAATACCAGTATACCTCTAAAATTGCATTGCTTCCTCGGAAGGTTTTCTTTAAGTCGTGGCAATAAAGTTTTGGTCAAAAACTAAACAACAAATATTTCAAAACAAGGTGTAATTAAACATTTCTGTAACTGCCTGAAAATCGAACATCATGACCTATTGATGACGTACCGGTAATGAAGCTTCTAGAATTTTAAAGTACCTTGATAATGTGCCTCTTTGTGCTATAATAACAAGAAATATTACAATACATGGTGTACTATGACTCTAGGAATTCAACAATATTCGTTTTCTTGATGTAGTGAAAATGCCATTTATTCAAGTCATTTAGATAAATATGAAACAGAATAAGTTTCCAAAATGTTTATATAATATCGAGATAATTTCTGATGTGATGAAGAATAACTTAGTATATTTAGAGGTTATCAAATTCAGTACTGTAAAATAATATACTCAATACTATTACTGGGTAAAAATGTGATATTTCACAATTTTTTCTGTAAGACTTTACTGTTTTGACACATTGCAACGCGCAGTAGAGTTGTCAGCTAATAAACATTTCAGCGGGCTTACATCAAATGTTGGGTATTATTCTCTTTAGCCGGGTAGAAAACTGAAGAAACACTTTATCGTTTCAAGTCATGAATATGGAGAAGCTCAAATACGTCATTGTTTGTACTACCTTGCTTATTCTTAAGTTTATTTTATGAGGTATATAAAATCCAAACATAATTTAGTCAAATGAATTAATGATTTTCTCATTAAATTCCAAGGACTACACTAACGGGTCACACATCAAAACCGAACATTGATGTTTAGATTCTGGACATGAGCCTCTGGAATTTGATAGCATTTATTTGAAGCTAAACTTTGACATTTCCAGAATATTATTTATTTCGTTATACTTAATAAACAGAAATATACCAGGTAAATGTTTGCGTGGCCTTCATTGGCTGCAGTGAAAGTGGTAATGTATTTTATTTCCATGTAATTTAACCTTGTTCTTTCTACTGTATAAAATAAACACGTTTGTTTCCATAATGGCTTTGTTTGTGTATTACGTCTTAATAGATTAATACAGTCAAACCTCTCTTAAGCAGCCACCTCTGAGAAGTGAGACAAATAGCCTCTGGAAACAATTGGTTGACTTACAGAGGTTAATTTCTTCTGGTTGATGCAGAACCCTTAAACATTTAACTGTTGAAAAAGTACTCGCATAATGGAGGTGGCCTTTACGATAGGTTCGACTATATTTAGGCATAAAAAGTAACCATAACCATGCCAAAATAATGAAACTGTTTTTGTAAATACAGTGTTTTAACACCAGCCTTAAAATGTTTGTATTTATATCTACTTAAAATGACGTCTGGGCAATTAAGGACAGGTGCTACTTTAACAGTTAAATGAACTGCGTGTGCGTGCCACTATTACCAAAGTCATACTTGCTTGTTTTAATACTACTGTACTACTGTCATTTAAACTATCTTAAAATCTAACAGAAAAACAACGACTGTTCTCGTTGCTTACATTTAAAGACCAAATTCTTGTGAAGAATAGCTGTTATTTGGTCAAAAATTGGATCAAAGTATGAAAATATATACAAAAGGAAGACCAACAATATCATTATTATTGGTATGAAAGAATAAATTGTATTTATAGTTCTCATAAAAAAGAGATTGAAATTTTACAATTAAGTACATTATTCCACTTAATCAGTTTTACTCTGGATATCTGCAAAGATATGCCTTAGTATTATTACTATAATTTTGGAATTTCCAATGCATAATATGAACACGCACCAATTTCTTAACAATCATTAACTTAAATAGTTTGTATTAGTGTTATATAGCCATTTATCTAATTCAAGGTTAAATGTTACGAATTCTAGGACAGAAACATTTATATTCAATGATACAGAAATGTATAAAACATGTTAAATGGTAACTGTGTGAAATATATCTTCGAACTAAAATAGGGTTATTTTGCTTTTGTTTTGCTTTTCTCTTTTGAATAATCGACAAGTGAATTTTCTTAACAAGGTGAGAAATTATTCTGAGTTACCCCAGGATTTTTTTGCAGTTTTTGTCCGTCTCATACTATACAAATGTAAATCTCCTTTGATTTCCTTGATTCTTACTTATATCACATTTCTCTGTTTGCCAGTCGCTTGCGCATCCACCCTCGCCACATAAACCGTTCACATTGTTGCACAACTTTCCGTCTGCACAGTATCCACATGGTGTAGACCAGTACCCATAGCAGTAAGGTTCGCACTCTGAATATAAATTATTACCTGCTATTATTATTTATATTTACAATGTCTTTATTGAACCCGTTTCTAATGCTGTTTTAACATATTATCTACGCTATTCAGAGAGAATTACTGGGTCTGTCTGTTTGTAAACTTGTACTAGACTGGTGCAATATAAAATACTCAATTTTATTTCAAAGTATCTTCCAATACAGATCATGACTGGATAAAAGTATGTAGGTATCGGCAAATCTATATGGACTTTCCCGTTTTGATCATTATCGTCGTGATCATCATTATTATTATTATTATAATTATTATTATTGAGGACACTCCCGCTCAAATGAAGCTGTTCCTTACAATGAAATATATGAAGAGAGAAACTACTGAATGAAAAAAAGAAATAGTTTTCATTAAAAATTTCACGATAACATATCAAGATATATGAAACGTTTAACATCTACAAAAATAAATATGAGAGCATGCACAGTCATACAAATGTACAAAAAAGGTTCATATACACATATATACATATTTATCTACACACACACACACACACACACACACACACATACACACACATATATATATATATATATATATATATATATATATATATATATATATATATATATATATATATATATATATATATATATATATATATATATATATGTGTGTGGGTGTGGGTGTGTGTGTGTGTGTGTGTGTGTGTGTGCATACCTGCTTGCATAACATAAGAGAAAGAGAATGAGAGAAAAAGGATTATTTTGTCAGAGTCAACATTTCATGCAGTGATCGCATTATTCTACTTTCATAGCAACTACACTATTTCCCTAAAATATGTTTTCTCATGATTCCATTTGGTAAATAACGTTTGTACTTTTGGATATTTTTTACATCATTTTCGATCTAAACATGATATATATTGCAAGTAATAATGCTAGATTTATAAATCTGATTAGCAAGATTCATTTGAATCTCTAAATATATCTCCCAGAACAAACTTATTATCTTCAAATTTAAAATTAAACATCAAATCAACGTAGAGCTCTTGCAGGTTTGGTTTGTTATTTTCAAATTTCCACCTAAACATGATATATTTTGCGAGTAATAATATAGATTTATAAATTTGATTAGCAAGATTCATTTAAATCTCTAAATAAAATAAGATCTTATGAACTCTCGAAATTCACTCCAATCTCCGTTCAACAAATATGTAAGACCAGACCCCAAAAATGTATCACAACAACACAGTTGCAAAATAAATGTTTCATCGTTTCTTCCTCACTATTATAGAAAAAACACCTTTAATCAGCTACAAAACCAATTTTGATTTGAAAAAAATAAAAAAATAAAAAAAAATAAAAAACTATTTGTAATCAAAATGTTATGGTTACTTCTAACCTGGAGCCACCATAATTTTCTATCCAAATCAATTTTATACGGAACCGAATATTTTGTATTACATCTTCAGGTTTTGTCAGTATCAGATAAAGGTGAATTTTTAAATTATTATTTTATTTCTGTGACTCCAAGAAGACAACATTAAAGATATTTGCTGCTGTGTGGAACAATTATTATTGATGCACTGTTGACAAGAACAATAACTCTTGTGAGAGCACATATATTAGGAATAATGAGTATAAATGAACTTAATATTTCTGTTTCAAGGATTTATACCCGTCTGCTGCAATGGTATTTAACATAAATTTTTTAAGCTATTGCTACTCGGGTTCTATTAAAATGCCTGCGATTTCATAACCAGGTTACATCTTTACGTTTTAATGTGACTAGCCTTGTCCTATAGTCTGAAATAAACATAAGCAAAGAGGAATTGACATAAGATATGAGCATACATGCACTCTAACGATTACTGTATATTTACACACACACACACACACACACACACACACACACACATATATATATATATATATATATATTGTTTCATAGTAAATGGGGCTATCAGTTTTAAAAACCAAAGATGCAGTATTATAAAAGATACATTTGTTCTTCAGTATTGTAGGTTTATCTAATGCTTGTTACATGTTTGAGAACTGGTTTCTAAACAAGAGATAAATTAATGCCTAAATAAATAAATAATTTGTATATAAGAAATATATTCGATTAGTAAGCCAAATTAAGTTTTATATTCTCTCCAAACTATAACAGTTACGAAAACGCATCTCAAGCCGATCCGTCAGACAACAAGCGATGGGGACTTTGTTGCTTCAGACTCTGATGAACAAAATGGAAAATATACTTACCACCAAAAACTTGTGCTTCACAGAGATTCGGTATGCGGCTGGCCCCCTGTAGATCTATATTAACAAATCGAGCCAAATCGTCAGGCTTTATACCCGGCTGTATGACCAGACGAGGGTCGCTGTGGTCGTTATGGTCCATGTAAGACTGATTGAATGTCACATTGTCTTGACTCAGTACAATCCGGACATTCTTTAATCTTCCCTTTACTGAAACCATCTTTTCATGGCATGAGTGGAAAAGAGTTCACTGAAGTATACGCCTTATTGAAAAAGGTCTAGCAAAAATACATCTACTTCGTATCTGATGACAATTTACACACAAACACTAGAACATGTGTCAATATTTTTCTAAATGATACCAACATATTGTGTTTTAAAGCAATATTTTACTATACGTTCCCCTTATTTGCAATCTTTTGCTTTTCTCATGAGGTTATTATGTCATTTGACTCTACCAATGTTTTGCTTCATTATATATAACATTCTTTATATAAAACAGAATTAACCCAATTGCAGAAAGCCTTTGTATCTTGCACTCTATGTTGTGTATATAAAAACAAATATTTCTGTAATTCCCGAAGAACTAGTTTAACCATTCGTTAGTGTGATTAGATGTTCGTCAGATCAACGACATAACTCGTATACATCTATCTTTCGACACATTAAAGTTATAAAACCAAACTCTTTTGCCCATTGATTGTGTGCTATAGTATTGATAAAAGTTATTCTGATAAATTCTGATGACTAGATAAAATGTCAGCCAATATATCCTGCCTTTCGATTTTTGTTTGCAGAATGTTACGATTTTAGGTATTTTATACTAAAAGACACCAGTTTATCAAATGTAAAAGAAGGTTGTTTTGGATGATGTGTTGTTTTTTTTATTGTGTTACAGTTTCCTATTTTTTTTTTTTTTTCTCACAAATTAAACCAATAAAGTAATCACATTATAAATTCCATGTTTATTCAATGGGCTATGATATGTTTTACTTTATAAACTACAGTGGACTAATGTTTTGATAAATTTTGTTCGTTAAAGAAATTTATTTTCTGCCATAAGCTGTAGACAAGATGATTCTTCATGTGCCTGTTTGTGTGGTCTTTCAAGACACATCGATACATCAAATATATCGCCGAGCGCAAACTAAATCCCTTGTCCAGAAGCACAACACGGACCTGTCTAGGCTGGATTCTAACCAGCACCCGTCTGGTCCTGCACTCTAATTGCTCAGTGGCTGCTAATTAAGTAATCCTTCATGCAGCATCAGTTTACACTTTGGTCTTATAATATTCATTTCATTGGCCTGACGGAGTTTTCGGCATTTAACATTTACCCTTAACATCATACCCCCATTTAATGTTGAACCTTCATACGAGAAACCTTTGTTTATATTTAGTTCTCGCCCCTGTAGGTATCTGAATTTATATTAATAGATATACATCTCTCTCTCTCTCTCTCTCTCTCTCTCTCTCTCTCTCTCTCTATATATATATATATATATATATATATATATATATATATATATATATATATATATATATATATATATATATATATATATATATATATCTGTGTGTGTGTGTGTGTGTGTGTGTGTGTGTGTGTTATTTTGGTTTGCAGTTGCATGTTTGCACTAAATCCTCCAAAATTACAGACTTTAAATGTAATGCTTCATATCGGTATCACACATGTTGGTTTGTATAGTGAAAATATGCATTACATAGCCTCACATATAAAGATATTATTTTAAGTAATGACTTTGTCGCTCAAAAATTCTTTGTATCGGCGTTCTTTCAATCTTTTTTTCTGAAATTTCAAACCGCTGTTAACGAACTAATTTGCAGCAAATCATTATTGTTGGCCTTCAAAGCAGACACTACAAATTACCAAACTAGCTCGGTTATATAGCAGCGTGAAGTTGCTCTCGATAATAATAATAATAATAATAATAATATCTTCATCGAAAGATCTTGGAAAGATGCTAGATGAGCAATAACTTCAATGGTAACTATACTAAATCTATTCCACAAAAAGCCAATAATATGTGTTTAGAGACAGAAGGAATAGATGTAATACTTTTAGATATGTTTACCTACCCTGAATAAGTGTCATCCACTCCCTAATAAGGGTTAGAACCCCACCACGCACGGGAGGCTGGGGCCACCAAAATTGAAACACAGCCTATACCTACGAGGGAAGAATGCTTATTAGAAATTTGGCTCAAAATAAGGTTAAATCCTATCGTGATGACCAGCCGATACCTGTCAATCCAAGGCAGTCCTCTGGTTTATGTAGTTAGACATTCCTTGACAAGATGAATTTCCTTTTATTTTGTCTCATATGTATAATATATATATATATATATATATATATATATATATATATATATATATATATATATATATATATATATATATATATATATATATATATATATATATATGTATGTATATATCTTATGAAGGTAATTCAGACTGTCATAACTTACCCCAGAGGATCAAATGATGGAGACTGTGTACATGTGTGTAAGTACACGTCTTTACTTGAGACCCAACGCAGTCTCTATACACTGAAATGAATTGATACAAGCTATCGGATGCCCCACTTAATTTTAAAAGAGGGACTTAAGTCTGCAGATTTGATCCCAAGGTCGACTGCAAAGATTTACTTGTATCCAACTATAAACCAACACTGCTACAAGTCATTTAAAATTACTTGTCAAACGTTTAAGATACGTTTTCGCATGGTGCAGGTTTCGGCTGTGTCAGCATCGTCCGACTGATTGGCCTTAAGAGCTCCTAACTCTTCACTTTCAAATCCACTTTCAGTCATGCTTTGTTGCTCACACTTACAACTGTGCTTAGTTGTTAAATAGAGGGCGCATGAACTCCAACAGAACCGTGATAGTGTCATTTCAATTCCGAAATAAACTCGATCCATTTTGTATTTATATCTACACTGTATATTGTCTGTTTAACTTTAGTCCATGAAAGTAGATTGTATTGATAATGCGTAAACAATATTTTACATAGCTACTTTTTGTCCACGCTAAAAATGGGTTGTTTGTATGTTATGTGGGATATATTTCGACATGTGTCACGTGAGAATGTATTGCGACATAGAGGTGTAATAGAGTAGTGGCGATGTATAAAAGGTGGAAAAAGTAAACAAGTATTCCTGTTCCTACTTCAATTACTGTTTCATTTGATATTTTGTTTGCACTAGCATTTAATGTTGTATTTAGATTTAATTTGAGAGGAATAATTTCCTTAAATTATTTATTTGAATTACAAAGTGCTCATTATCTCTGGACAGACTATGAAATATTTTGAGATTATTGTGAATTCATTCAAAGATATTGTGAATAATAGCATTGTGATACATGAAAACTGTTCGCACGTCAGCGTATTCAAAGCTAGTGGCACATCAGCACATTCAAGGCCTGCAATTCATTCAGAACACTCGATTCGTTTGGACTTTTGATAGAACGTTCAGGATTATTTTGGATTTCACGATATTGTACGTTTCTCCTAGATTTTAATTCTATAACGTAGAGAATTAAATTTTTTAAAATTTTTACAGAACTTGTGATATATGCTTTTTTCTGTTACTTAGTTAAATTATTTAAGATAAATTCACATTGTTTTGAAATTTAAGTTCACTTTGTTGTGGAATCCTTATTGACTCCCGTAAAGATTTTGAGAAATGTTTAGTTAAAGCACCACGCTTTTGGACTGTCATATAAAGTGGAGAAATTTGTTTCCAATCCTACTAAAAAGGGTTCGAATCTTTGAAAAGGATAAGTTGCTTCAGCTTGCCAGACAATATTCTATTTCGGAAGTAAAAACATCGTTGGTGAAGCAAGATATTCAAATTATTTTGGTCCAGTATTTGGTAGAAAAGTGGCTTGGGTTTGATTAGTAAGTCTCTATCTGGCTTTGATAGGAAATTTAAAGAATTGCAATTTGAAGAAGAAAAAAACTCAGTTAGAAATATAGTCAAGCTTCAAAAGGAAGCCAAAATCAGAAAGAGGAAAGAGATGGAGAAATGCACATGAAAAAAGAAAAAAGACAAATACAATTGCAGAAATAATAAAGGGGTAGAGAGTGAAAGAGAAGAAATGCAAATTAAGCTGCAAAAGAAAAATGACAAATGCAAACAAAAATGCAAATTCAGAAAGAATAAGAGAAATGCATATGCAGAGATAAGAAAGAGAAATGTAACGGAAATTTGAAGCATTAGAACTGGCAGTCGGAACGTATTCTTTTCTTTTGCACACAAATTTTGGTTTTGATATTACTAGCAATACTAGCTTAGTATCCCATTTTGAAGAAACTTAAGTAGATCAATATTTTCCTAATTTTGAGAAAACGTCTGAAAATTTGCAATCACCAAGAAAGCATTGGACTTATTATTACCAATTGTACATACAGGTAAAGCCCATGAAGTCTATAGTTCACTGTCGGTCCAACAATGTGCTGATTCTGAGGAGGTTAATGGATATACTTTCGATGGTATGAGATGGTACCTGAGGCATGTCAACAAAAATTGTTTTCTCACATTCCTGTAGGTGTATGGTCGTGTTTTCCAGTGTGAAAAAGTGGTGCCAGATAAATCTGTCCTACCTCACACGTTACCTATATCCTACTTTACAAATCTAAATAACACACACACACACACACACACACACACACACACTATATCCTTACTCGTTGATTATTTTAATCAAAAGGGCCGTTTTACGATATTTGACCTAGCGAAATGAACGGCTTGAGTCCGGTTTCGAGTTGTAAAAAGTTGTTGCAAACATTATTTTCTTAACATTCATGTTCTCATTATTATTTATGAATGATAAATCAATTCTAGATTAAAGTCTGATTAAGGACTATTTCATATTTTTCTGTCTCAAATATTCTTATAAATAATTTTGGACTATTTTTACCTTTTCACCTTTGTATCATTGCACAAACTATCTGCAGTACACAATTCGAGCGATGAGTATTTCCACTACCATAGCCGTCTTAACCATATTCACTGAAAGCCAATGTATGTTTAGATGTCATTGCATTTTTACCATTCGCAATTTTGACTTCGGTCCTCAATTTCCGTTCACAAAAGTGATACAAAAAAATCCTTCGTTATGTTTCAGTGTAGGAATGAAACATCCTACCCTCAAAATTAAACTGCCACGCTTGGGATCAAATTTGTGTGTCATAAACTCATTAAACCCTCATTTCTGACAACATTCTGACCTTCAGGTGGAATTTTTCCTATCCAAGATCGATGCAGAAAACGATTCTATTAATCCCCACATATATTTCTGATTTAGTACTACTTTGATTCCGCGGCTGAATCACCAATGTATCTCGGTGGCTTATATTTAGAATACGAGTGCTTACCGTACTGACACCCTGATCCCATCCATCCAACATCACATTCACCGTTGTTCGGACAAGCTCCTGTCTCCCTGTTACACTGAGATATTCCGCAGTGACACAGGTATTCACATGACGGTCCGAACAAAGCAAGATGATCTAGCCCCCTAGCACAGGCCTGAACTAAAATGTATAGAACAATAAGTGTTAAAGATTCAATAGTCAACGATAAAGTGCTTTAACTTTATTAAAATGTTGCTGCCACAACAATGTGGTCATCACTTTATCGGGAGGCGGGGTATATGTTTGGTCTTTATTTTGATCGAACAGACCCAGATTATATATTACCTGTTAAAAACAGTTGACACAGTATCTCCAGTTAGCATTTCCAGGACAAAGCGAATACAAGTTCCCAGATATATGAAGAAAATTCCTAAGGACAAGAAGAAATCAGGAACGCTATAGACGACCTCAAATGGGTAATGATGTAACATTGAGTTTACGAAACGATTTGAAAAATGTCCAGCATTTTAAAAAGATTTGGCGAGCAAAAGCAGAAAATCATTCAACGAGTTTCATAGATTAAGTATTCAATCATTGTCCATTTGAGATCTGTTTATCACAGCTTTTACTTTGAGTGGAAATAATCTAGAGCAAATAATTCTCAGCATTTCATTAATTCTGGCTCAAATGCTGTACCTTTCAACTCTTGCATGGACAAAATAGATCCATTTGCGAGTTGAAGAAATAGTAAACATTTCGATAATTAATAACATTAGGAATAGATTTTTGTTTACAAATTACAGTTCAAAGAGCAAATGTCATTCAAAATCATTTGCAAACTAGACATGGACATCATTGTCAACATTGGATCTCCGACAGAGATCCTTGTGTCTTGGCACACAAAGTTGGATTTCAATGAGACTGTTTACAATGTTTCCACTGAAATCTGTGTCGATTTCTCCATGGACATTCACCACAGATGCATTATTGGAAATGGCAGAAGAAATAGTACTCCGGTTACTGGATATTTATTTTCGAAAAATGCTGTAGTTTGATAACTTGTGATCAGTTGAGACTTCAGCATAATGTCGATATTTTCTATGTAAGAAAAACTAGTTTATTTATTTATACAGCGTCACATAAAACTATGCTGGTCCTATGCGCAGGGTGCAATATCGATGCCGCGTGGTAGCCGTTATATAATGGTGACAGTCTGCATTACAAGAGGCTGGCGTGCGTGTCTCTGCATAGACTCGACATGTTCGCTTTGACAGCCTGAAGGATTTTCTCGCTTCTCCTACATTTTCCGTTTAATTACGAACGTTTACTACTGTAGTGGTTTGTTTGCTTCCTTTTGGTTTTGGGGGGTTTTTTGTTGGATTTTAATTTTAGTTTTTGTTTTGTTTTGTTTTTTGTTGTTTTTTTTATTTTTTTATTTTCTGTGCATTTGGAGAATTCTAGACAGGATAAATGGACAATATAACAGCCTACCTAAATACTACTGTGTTATATCTCAATCTCCATTCAGCTACTGACTGGAAAGACGGCCTCCATATCGGTGATAACAATAATAATATAAATTGGCTCCATAAAGCCGGACATCGTATAATAAGTTTCTATCAAAACGATCGAATTCAGGACTTATTATTATTTATTATACTGTTATCGTTCTTTTCACTATTTTCATTCAAGAGGCATAACACGAAATTTTTTTGTACCAGAAAATGGACAATTTCAACCAAATCGTTCAATTACTCATTATATGTTGCGAGCTTTGATTACTATAAGATAAAATATGTTGCGAGCTTTGATTACTATAAGATAAAATAAAAGTCGTCGTTTTGAAAGAAGGATGCAAACAAACTTTATTTTCAAAACTTTCTCCAGGTGGCAAACAGTATTAATAGTTCCTTCCCGTTTCCGATGTCACTAATCCGCGTCTGCGCAGTAAACATTTCCGCTATCGAGCCTTATGTTTACTGAGTGATGAGTAAAACTGATAACATATGCTTAAGGGGTGAAGGTTGGATGGTGTGATTGGGAACAAGACAAAGAATTAGCACAGTACATATTAACTGGATTGCTGAAATGCTCTAAATTAGTCGACTGGCTCTGACCTAGCTCTATTCCACTAATCTGGGATCAGCCCAGAATACACTATTATGTGGTGATCAGCCTAGCATATATTTAGTTAAGATGGGATCAGCCCAGAATACACTTGTATGAAAGTTGGGATCAGCCTAGAATACATTTGAATGCTGGGATCAACCTAGCATAGATTTACTTGAAAGTGGGATCAGCCCACCAGAATACACTCGAATGTTGGGACCAGCCTAGCGCATAGTATGAAAGCTGGGATCAGCCCAGAATATACTTGAATGCTGGGATCAGCCTAGCACAGATTTTATTTGAGCTGGGATCAGCCCGGAATACTCTGTAATGTTGGGATCAGCCTAGCACTGATGGGATATAACAGTCTTGTACATACACTTGAGTTGGGATCAGCCCAGAATACTCTATAATGATGGGATCAGCCTAGCATAGATTGACTTGAAGATGGGATCAGGCCATCAGAATACTCGTATGCTGGAATCAGAATATCGCATAGCGTACATTAAGCTGGGATCAACCCAAAATAGGATTGAATGCTGGGATCAGTCTAGCACAGGTTTTCCTTTAAGCTGGGATCAGCCTAGCACAGATTTGTTGTGATCTAGGATCAGCCCAGAACACTCTGTAATGCTGGGATCATCATAGTACTGATTGTAACGATAGTCTTGCACATTCAGATTCTAGCCCATGAGTGGCCCCCACAGAAAGAGCCAAATATTTTTAAATATTTTAATAAAGTATTGATGTTATTTTTGTTATGCAGTTTTGATGTGGTAGAATATTGGTAATAATGAATATTGGTTTGATCGAGAGAAGGTGCGAGAGTGGGTGAGAGAGAATGAATGCATATACTTGTATATCCTTTAATTTTCTTACAATGCATGTATGAAATCTTTCCAAGTTCAAGTCTGTAATGTTTTATTGTGCATAAAATAACAATTTATTAATATTTTGTTTATGCACAACTTGATTATCTTGAGCTATGTTAGGTACATATGACCAGTTCTTTAATGGGTTTTGTCTGATAATGACCACTAAGGGGGAGATTTAGTGGTGTGGTAAGTTGATGTGATCTTGAATTATAAGGCGTAAACCATTGGCTAACACTTGTACAGGAGTGTTGTACATGTACCTTGAAACTGAGGGGCAGACAGGGAATTATGCAAGAGGCTATTATTCGCCTTTTGACTTGCTGCCTACATGGGGCGTATTGGAGGGTCACGTGGGGTGTGCATGATCAGAACTCTTCCTATTGGTTGGCATTGGCAGCTGAATTCAAAGAGCCAACCAAAGTAGATAATCTGTATGTAAAAGTTTATGGTCATGCGGAGTACCACGTGATCAGTGACTTCTCTGGCTTTTCAAAGGTACAGAAATGGATTTAGAGTCTCATATCCCAGTATTCTCATAGATTTGTGCTGGCCCGTCACCACCCTAGTAACCACCCATTGATAACATGGTGGGTTGTGCCCTTACATGTGCAATTGTCTCTCTTCGTCTCCCAGAAGTCTCATTTGGAATTTTATTTAAATCTCCAGTCTACCGTTTGGAAAGTCACTAAATTCATTTGTATCTGTTTTCTGTACTGTATATAAAGCAGACAAGAGTATAATTAACCATCGATCGGAAACATTCTTATTCTATTTAAAACTAAAATTAGAGAAAAGTCTAAACTGTATATACGTGTTCTTTAATAGGTGTTATCATCCAAACAATGCAACAAGTCTCTTGCAAATTTATTTTGAAACAGAACGAGGGTGCAGAAAAATTCGTAACCTCCCATGCCAAATGTCTTTAGAAAAAAAAATCCAACGGAACACAAAGACATCAATTATGAACGCTCGACCTTTACTAATAATGAATTTGCGTTTAACTGTAGTAGTAGTATTTCCCAACAAATAAATATTATGAATTTACAAGACAATATAATAAGACAGCTATGTACATAATAATTTCCATCTACTGTTTTCTAACATTAGCATGAATAAAAGGTTATTTTACTAAAAGTGTTTATTCTGATAGTTTTCTTTTTGTTATTATTTTCAAGTTTAAATTATGTAATACTGGTGTGCAAGAAATCTGTGGCGTCTCTGCTTTTGGTTCATCATATTTTATTTAGGGTATGCCCAATAATGTAATGTTATGGTAAATAATAATAATAATAATAGTAGTAGTAGTAGTAGTAGTAGTAGTAGTAGTAGTAGTATGGTCAAAGGAAAATGATGTGAGTTACTTTTAATGCATTAGGTTATACCTTTAGGTCGTCATTTTTAAACCATAGGTACAAAATAGACCAATGGATAAAATTAAAGCGATGACAGGATTGAATGGCAGTTGACAGGTTGATGTACACAAATACAGATGAAGAGATCAAGCAAAAAAGGATCAGACTTACTAATATACAATTAACAATCGGTAATAACAGAACCAATGACAAAGAAACTGAGAGAGAGAATAAGAAAGAGAAACAGCTGGTCGATTATTAGATAGGAACATCTCCTGCGAAGCTATGTAATAAGGGAATTTCTCAAATTAATTGTACGTCGTACTTGACAATGGCTATCAATATACTTACTGAACTGGAGATTTAAATCAACTTAAAGGACCTGAATAAAATTCTACTAATAAAGAGTACAGTGTTTATTTTCCTGTTTCATTTTGTTTATAATTTTCCTTACCCTGACGATACAAGATGTCCTAACGCCTGTACTTTGTGCTTTATTTATACCCATTTATTTTCCTGGAACGAAGTCTGAACAGGCTGTATTTGTGTAGAATAGTGTGACTTTCAACATTGTAAAAGTTCATTGTAAGTCCAGAAGAAATTTCTCAAGAAGTGATAGAGTTGACACCGTCAATGCTATTTAATACAGCGACTTTTGTCGCTGTTGTGTATTTCTTTTAACCAATTGAATGTTGTTGACAGTGTTAATAAAGTTTGTAAAGAATGAATTAATTGTACATAATACAGTAAGTCTCTTCAGTTTGCCGATAGTTTATTTGACATTCAGACTTTCCTAACCAAGACAACAGTTTTAGCTTCATCTTCACTTTTTAATTTGTGCTTTCTTAAGATTTATATTTTACACCGATTACTATTTACAGATATAGTATATCCTATAGTAATAAAAAAAAACATTATCGAAATTTAAAAGGTGTTGTTAGAAGAGTAAGTATGTACACTATATGGAAGATATTTACATTTAGATGATATCTAAATAAAATTTAAAAAAATGTCACAACTAATTTTACATTTGTTATGGAAACAGCACACAGTAATACTCTGACGTTAACCCACCGACCCACCCCACTTCTTGATCTTTTGTTTTCTTTAGGAGTCATGTCCTCTGAAGATTGAATGAACAGAAATCAAATTTCGCACATATCTTGAAAATAATAAAATCTACCAAGAGATTGATTTTATTATCCCTCTTTGATCTCTTCCAGTTATTATTCATCTTTATTTCCTCCTTTTTGGAAATTGATGCAAAAACAGAAAATATAAAGATATAAGACTCATGATGGCAGAATGTTGCTGTTGTGTTGGGTTTAATGCCATTTGTCAGCGCAAGATAGGTTTTATATGGCTGCCAGTATAGCTGGTGGAGGAAGAACCCGGGAAAATCCCTATAAGAGCCACGTACCCAGGGGAAGCTACTGGCAGCTTTCTCTCATACGCACCTTGGCTAAATCCAAGACTCGAACCCAGGCGGACAGAGGTGAGATGGCAATGATCGGTAGACCATTCGGCCACCGGGGGCCCCGACGGCATGGTGTCAACATACATATATAAATCACGAACATGTACGTTTCCATCAATTTGGTCATAGGTGACTAACTTTCTGTATCTATTTAAAAAGACTTATTTTTGTAAACTAGTAAAACTTGATGCCTATAAAAATGCACTCCTTCCTTAACCCATCTGTCTTTCATTTGGGTTTTATATTTCATTCAATGTATAATGACATTTATGGTTTACAAGCATCGGAGTACGGGACTCGCAATAACATTGGCACTGGTCTGAATCATGCCCAGATCACAGACCTGGCCAGGATGGCAGTTGCAACGTGTCTCTCGACAAGACATTTTACTCAATTGCCTCAACACGATATAACCTTTCGTGTGTTGATGTGCCGTATAACATAAGTCAATACAATCCACTGTATACTCATCTCCCCTGGCTCCCCTATTTAATTACTTTTTGTTTATGTTTGTTTTGTTCTTGTTGTGGGTTTGTTGTTGTTGTTTTAATTATTTTCTTCTTATTTATTTATTTATTTATTTATTTATTTATTTATCTTTTGTTGCCTCCTTAAGATAACAAATGTAAACCACCAAAACGTTTTTGTCACTTAGGTAAAATGGTGAATTTATTAGGATATTTTCGTGTTTCTATAATTATGCATATACTTTACATATGTGTTGTGGTTGTACTATGTAGAAGGGCACTCTATCAACGAAACAGAGCAGAATACGACAATGTTGATTTTCTGACCAGGATATTGATAGCAATTTTCGTTAACGAATCTGAAAAAGAAAAAACACTACTTCAGTACTATATGAATATGCTAATAAAATTTTGTGGCTCACAGTACCTGCTTATTATATAGTATGTCTACAACCCTACCAAAACGTCTCTAATATGTTAATACCTTTCCATGTGCAGCCTTTCTTTTAATCTTAAACCCGGTGCGTGTCTCTGTGTTTAGATACATAGAATCTATTCTTGTTAGCCCAAAGTAGTCTGTTGCATTGTTATTAGTCTCATGCCCCCGTGAACATTATCTGTGTGCATATCTGGAGGAAAGCTGTCTGTTACTTCACTGCTAATCATGCATAATTAGTAAAGTACATTACTGATTCTAAGGCCACTGCAAAGCAATCCAATAAACGTAAATCTGTTACTTTTGCCATTTATGCATCTCTTGAATATAAAATGTTTGCAGACAATACACATATTTGGTGGGGATGGGGGTTGTTTCTTTAGGAGTGAGTTGAGGTCAGAGCATACGAATCTCGTTCACAGTGTAATTATAGGTAAGAAAGAATCGGTTACATGAATATCATTCTATTAAAGCGATAGACCGTGCAAAGGAGGTCGAATAAAATCGATAAGATGATACACAAATCTTACTTTTACCCAGTGCCGGATTACCCAATAGGCAGAGTAGGCACCGGCCTATGGGTCCCGCGTCTTTTAGAGTTAAAAAGTAGGGGGGGGGGGAGATTTCGACTGCCTAGGGGCCTCCACAGGGTTTAATCCGGCACTGCTTTTACCTAACTTTCATTGTATGTGTTATATTAGTTGGGGCATGAAATATACTCATCGAACAAACTAAATTCATTTATCGTCTGGAAATTACATGACTTTATTGTTCTTTGGTACTTTTATTTGTTATTTTTGTAACATTTTTGTTAATATTGTAATTAGTAAATTTTAATAGATATCTACAAACTCGTGCTGTTTTGACTTTCAATTAATCAAATTTGAAGGTCACTTCGGGGCTGCATGTGCGTAGCCAACGAATTCAGTTCAAAGTTTAGTCCGCTTCCTTTTTTAAAGAGAAAAAGGAAGGAAGGGTGTATAATCTAAATTAGAAAGAAATGAGCGAAGCTCAACTATAAGTTCTATACAAAATAATTAAAGTCCCCAAGGTATTTAAAATATCGCCGGATGCATATAGAACATGCGGCAAGTGGCTGTTAAACAGCAGACACACACACACACACACACACACACACACACACACACCTCTTCATGTTCAAAGCAAAAACTTAGCACAAAATCTATGAAAAATTTAGGTATTCCTACATGTTAGAATAACTAGGGGCAATTTACAACACGGGATATAATACAAAGTTGTGCAAAAATAACAGACTAGCGAGTTCTTGTGTCTATCATATAGCAAACCAGCATGTTTTGACCTAATTCTAAGATGTGAAAAATAGACGGAAAGACAACGTGTGCGAGAGATCAACGCCATCTTCAGGATTTTGAAAAGGAACTATATCCTCGGTAGAGTTATGCAAGGAGGTTATGAAGGAATGATGCAAAGATAAATGTGTCAAGATAATAATAATAATAATAATAATAATAATAATAATAATAATAATAATAATATAATTACTTGTACAGATATGAGCGCAACATTTGTTTCTTGAGCAAAGCTGATGACTGGAGTTTCTTTTGATAAACTGCAACGGGAAGGTTGGATTTTTCCACTGAGTTTTAAAATGTAGTATCAGAATCGTTCATTGCGTGTTTGTTCTATAACTGTCTACCCCGGCTTAAATTCATTCGGTAACATTTCGAGGGACTCGATTGAATGTCCATTCCAGTTGTAGTGGTTGTCGACTTTCGGGTTGAATTTGTTGCGAATGTGGCTTTTGTGATTATTCATTCGCTTTCTGAAATCAACGGTTTGTTTCGCCAATATATTGAATGCCACAGATCTTTCATGTCAAAAGATAAATTGTATTATTGGCGCGACATATTAACTTCTGACTGATCGTGTAGTTAACTCCTGTTGTCAAACTTCTGAATGATTTGGTCTCGGGCGTATGTTTGCAAATTAGCCAACGCTTGTCTTTGCAACGGCCTGTACCCAAATGTGTGGTCTTGTTTGAAGTTACTCTGGCACGTACCAGATGATTCTTGAGAATATTAGGTCTACGGTACGCAACTTTCGTTATTTCGAAATGCTATTTCGTTTAAACGAAATACTATTTCGTTATATTGAAATAGTATTTCGTTATTTCGAAATGCCATTTCGTTTAAACGAAATAGTATTTCATTATATCAAAATAGTGTTTCGTTATATCGAAATAGGATTTTGTTATTTCGAAATAGTATTTCACTTAAACGAAATACTATTTCGTTGTATCGAAATAGTATTTCGATATTTCGAAATGCTATTTCGTTATATCGAAATAGTATTTCGTTATTTCGAAATAGTATTTCGTTTAAACGAAATGGTATTTCGTTATATCGAAATAGTATTTCGTTATTTCGAAATGCTATTTCGTTATATCGAAATAGTACTTTGTTATATCGAAATAGTATTTCGTTATTTCGAAATGCTATCCCGCTTAAACGAAATAGTATTTCGTTATATTGAAATAATATTTCGTTATATCGAAATAGTATTTTGTTATTTCGAAATAGTATTTCGTTTAAACGAAATATTTTTTCGTTATATCCAAATAGTATTTCGTTATTCCGAAATGCTATTTCGTTATATCGAAATAGTATTTCGTTAATTCGAAATAGTATTTCGTTTTAAAAAAATAGTATTTCGTTATATCGAAATAGTATTTCGTTATTTCGAAATGCTATTTCGTTATAACGAAATAGTATTTCGTTATATCGACATAGTATTTCGTTATATCAAAATAGTAGTTCGTTATTTCGAAATGCTATTTCGTTTTTTCGAAATACTATTTCGTTTAAACGAAATAATATTGTGTTGTTTCGAAATAGTATTTCGTTATTTCCAAATATTTCGGATTTTTTTCAAAATTAATTCGCGTTTCACGGATATTTAGGCTTTTTAGTACTGTTGTAATTGTGAGAATGGATAAGGACCGTTTAGCTCTGATAAAATTGTATTTTCACCTGGGTTTAAAGTATAAGGAGATTGTGTTCATTCTGGAAGAAAGACATGGATATAATCTCAGCATTAGACAGCTGAGTCGTATTTTGCATGTTGGTGGTCTTTACCGGTATAAAAATCCCACTGATGTGATGACTGTTGCCGAATTCATAATGCATGAACAGATTTTCTCCAGTACCATGCACGGTTATAGATGGATGTATCATAAGCTGAAATGCAGAGGTATACGGGCAAGAAAGGAAGAAGTTCGCCTTTTAATGAGAGTATTAGACCCTGAAAATGTTGATCTCCGCCAATCACATCGACTTCACAGGCATATATATCTATCAAAAGGTCTTAATTACATATGGCATATGGACTCCTATAACAAGTTGCGCCCCTATGGTATTTGCATCAATGGTTGCATTGATGGATTTTCACGGAAAATGATATGGTTAAATACATATTGCACAAATAGTAACCCTCCTGTTATCGGGGGCTACTATCTCGAAGCTGTGAAAGCCTTTGGTGGTTGCCCCCTTATAGTTCGAGCTGACAGGGGCACAGAAAATGGATATGTTTGTGAATTCCAACGTCTCTTTCGCCGGCATGGAAATGATTCCTTCTGTGGTTGAACGCAGTTTCATGTACGGGCGCAGCACAAATAACCAAAGAATTGAAAGCTGGTGGGGCTTCTTGCGCAAGGAATGTGTAGAGTTCTGGTTGTCACTCTTTGACCAAATGAAAGCTGAAGGTAAATTTGACGGCGGATATCTGGACAAGAATCTTGTGCTATTTTGTTTTCTTGGTATGATCCAGGTACGGACATTATAACTCTGTCTCTGTCTGTCTGTCTCTATCTCTCTTAAACACACACACACACACACACACACACACACACACGCACACACACACAGATATATATATATATATATATATATATATATATATATATATATATATATATATATATGTATGTATGTATGTATGTATGTATGTATGTATGTATTACATGTGCATAATTCATTCTAATGAAAGACAAGTGCTGATTACAGATTACAATGTTCAAAGAGCACATATATACAATAGAATTATCACATAACGCTCCTTTGAGTATTTTAAAGCCAATTGGGAATATTTGTTTCAAAGTCTTACCTGTATATAGATTACGAATTATTATTTTCCTTGTATGAGCTGATGTCACTGATAATACTCACTCTTATATGTTAGAGATGCGATCTGATACATCAGTTGTGTATTTAACAAAGCTGTCTTACCAAATAATATCTAATTTATAGTGTTTCTTTATGCCTCATTCAGGTCATATGTTCACATGAAGAAATTTTTTCTCAGCCTTTCTTTTCTTTTCTTCCCTATTATTAAGTATTTCATATGTGAATATTTTTCTTGTTTTTTATTTCCAGGATGAATTAGACTCAGTAGCCGAAGTGTGGGATTCCCATGTGATTCGACCATCCAAAAACTTAACTGTTCCAAGTGGTATTCCAAACATCATGTTTTCAATCCCAGAGTTGTATGAGACGGAGAACTTTATGTGTTTAATAGATCCAGAAGAATTCCAGTTATGTCAGAATAATGTAAGGTGCCGTGATGGAATAGCTTCTGACGAGGATGTGTACAATCTATGTGTATATATAATGGCTGAGCAAAGTTTACACATAGCAAAAGATGCGTATGAAGCTCTTGATCTGTATTTGGTGTTGCGGCAACATATTAATGACATGCTGTAAAGGACATCCTCCTAATAATATGTTTAGTCATTTTATGCGCTTGGATAGTGATCATTTTTGTTCTAGATGAGCTCAACTGAGCACCCAGTGAGACCAGTATGGGATAGGATATGGAATGGAATTTTGTCGTTTGTGTTTGGACTACTAAACAAAATGTAAATCTCGCACCTAAATGTTTGACAAATACATACAAAACGAAGTTCCTCGGTCATTCAGTTCATTTATATAGCGTGCATCTATTTTAATTGGTATAAAGTGTGTCAGTGTCTGTGGTTTCGTAAATTTGACGAAATAATTGATCTTTATGATCCGCCAGTGTTATGGAAACTACGATATCTAGCTGTAATTAAACCAGTGTAAACAGTAGCTTTACTATGCTCATTCTGCATCGTTTCCTTCTCTCCAGTCACACAGTTAAGGTTTTATTATTGGTTTCAATTTAAGTTTATTCAATAAGTTTTATAATAAACATGGAATCAGTGCTCTACTTGTAATTATGCCCAAAGCATTTGATCGCCGTAGCCTCCCCCTCCAGCCATCCCCCCTCAAATTTTTTTAAAATTATTTTAAACAATTTTGTTTAGTATCATTTTGTAGAAAACTAGGGTCAGTATTATTCTGAGCTTTTCTTAATCTTGGTCCACTGTTTTTCTTAGAACTGAGAAAGGTGTGAATATCTCTCTTTTTATGACCTGCTGAAACCTAAATTTTTCGTTTTTCGATTAACAATAGCGCCAAATGAGGAGGAAAATACCTGCAATGGAGTTAGTGACCAGAAATACACTCAAATCTTATACAAATTAGGGTTCAAGAAACAAAAGCGTCTGCCAAGAAAATGGAGAACTGTTGTTTGTCATTTTAATTGGTTCTATTTATTATGACTGTTGCTGAGCTAGCACTGTTTACCCCCATAGGCCTATCTACTGCAGTGACGTAGATTGCAATCTAGGATTTTTATCCTTCAGAAAGGATCACAAGGAATATATCGAGCATATTTTATATGTTTGAAACAATTTCCGAATTCAAATAATAAGTTCATATCGGATTTTTCATCAGGCAGCGGCGGCGCGAGGGCTTTAGGCGCCCGGGGTCAATATTGTTTGGTGGATACCCTACCGATCTGCCAGGGAGCAATATTCTTTAGTGGCAGCCCCTATTGTGTCTTTCAGAATAGTTTTATGTCAGTTGCCGACCTCCCTTCCCCTCCTTTTTTGTGAAGAATTGCTTCCGTTTCACAAAAGTGAGGTGAATTACTAAGAAAATCTCAACTGGAGTAAAAGATCCCGACTGTCTCCTCTCCTCAAGCTGTAATTAATAGTAGAAATCATTGGAATGACCAGATTACCTTAACATTGTAGCAAACACCGCATACAAACATTTAATCTCTAATTTATTAAACTTGTGCATATAATGTGTTAAAACTTATCCTGGGTTTAATGTAATAGAAATGATTTTGGCTGTAGAGATCGAGTTATAAAGGCACTCAAGACATTTGGAGTATATTTGTTTTTACAGGCGCACGCTCTTTTACGATAAGTAAACTTACACTGCAACTTTATGACAGCTAAGGAAAGGTAGTATACATCTTGCATTTCTCAATAGAAATCCAGTGGGTACGTGCATATGGCTAAGTGTTAAATTCCGTTTGTCAAAGCGATATGATTTTCATGCACCGTCAGGCCCTTATCTTCGACCTTCTTTCATCTTTTTTGTTGGAGGGGAGGGGAGCAGGTGAGCGCATGGCCGTGTGGGTTTCGGCACTGATGATAGTTGCCGTTACTCGAGGATTGGGTATGATTCACGCCGATATCATAATTATCAAACGGTGATACCCATAAATCCTAATGAAATTCATAAATATTTCCTCTTTCGAAACTTTGTCACAAAATCAATAGAAATAAGCACACAAACATGTAGCTGAATTAATCAAATTTGTTTTAATTCTCAATTCTAATATGAAAAACATAATACAGTAATTGATATTTCCCGCTTTCTGGAGGTCATCGAGAAAAGGATTTCTTCTTCCAGAATGGACTTGTTCCATGTCTTATGGTAGATGTACGAAGGACACTAAGAACGCCTTGACACTGAGCTGTAAATTATAGCTTTTAGAATTCTTATTTAAGAGGAAGGACGGACTGTAGAAAGGACAACAGGTCTCGTATAAAAGACAGTGCTTCGTGAAAAGCAGCTCTATGTATTTAAAACATTAAGAAAACAAACTTTTGAAAGTATGAACACATCTACCAGGAACTAATAAATTCTGACTAAAAGCTTCTTTCCTAGCCACGGGGCAAGATAAAGCAATTTATGCGAGTTGAGGCTCAGGCACTTTGGAACGAAGGGTCATATTTAACCCGCATTCATTATATTGCCGAGTACGCATAGGCCATTATTTACATGAAGGCGTTGATCAGAAATTTTGACTGGAATAGGAAGGAATGGAGGTAGACGCTGGGGATGCGTTATTAACTATATCCCAAGTGCCTGAAATTTCGGTAAGATGCATACAATCCATCATTGCTTCAGGACACAGCGACTTTAATCCCAACCCTTTGTCCATCATTTTATCAAGGTTATCTCCTTCTTCATGGGATAAACTTTCTGAAGATTAAAAGTATATTTTAAGGCATTTCATCTGCACAGTCAAGGCAATAATAACCTTAAACCACTTCATTCCACAGCTGATCCAGTTTTTTTTATCTCAAGAGACAATGAAATGCAGTGCATTATATGCAAACATGTCAGTTTATATAAGTTTTCCAAACTTTTCGCCTTATGTTGTATCACCTAAGAAGTAGTAACATATGATTTTCTTATCAAACAACTTTTTTATTGGGAGAGGGCCACAGAATTAAGTGTTACCAAGGGGTGCGAGGGCCAGAATTTCTTATTACACCACTGTTTAAAGTAAAATAATCGCCGATTAAATCGCTCGCCTCTGCAAAGAAATAAAGGAACTAATGTAGCCTCTAGTCTATACAACAATCTTAACATCTAAAGCAAATATCAAGAGGCAATGAAAAGTAAATGTTAAAAAGTACTCAATCAAAATAACATCTGTTTGCATATTGATTACATAAAATGTTTGATTCTACTTGAGATGATAAACATGAACTTAAAGAAACAATGCTTGCAAAAATCATAATGTCTTTGATATCTGTTCTAATATGAAAGCAGTATTTGTCAATAATCATTACAAACCATGCAGAGACTAAAATATTAATATTTATCCTGATACATCAATTTTCGTTTCGAGCACATCAAAACAAAATATGTATACATATGTACCTCTCTCTCTCTCTCACACACACACACACACACACACACACACACACACACACAACTTTTGTGTAAAGGTGAAAGGCTACACAATAGCAAAATATCAAGCATGTATGGAATAAGTTCCTAGATACCATATAACTGGAAACTCAGACTAAAAGACTGGAAACAAGAAATGAAACTTCTTCCTCAAACAATTTTTAAAAATAAGGCAAATTAAAGAGCTTAATGCCAAATATTGTATTCGTTTCAGACAGACTAATGTGACCTCTTCATCTGAATCATGTTCTCACTTTTACCCATAAAAGATATTTTCTCTGTAGCATATATGGCATCCATGTCATTACTCTGCTTCCAATTCAAACAATGGAGGTTAAAACATTTAAAGTATAATGCAAGAAAACAACCCACAATGCTGATATTGATGGATTTCAAAATTTAGTTTGTCTAAAAGGTCTAAAGCAATAATATAACTATGCAAGCAGTGATGTCTAAAACATGCACAGCAAAGCACATTGATCACAGGGGCATGAAATAGCAACAAAAAAAACAACTAAGTGAAAACACAATGGTTAGTGCAAATCAGTGGATCATGAAATATAGGTCATGTGACTTAGTTTTTATTACAGTATGTGGTATTTGTCATAATGCCTCATATACCATATTACACAGCCTTTCAGGCAATAATGTACAAGAAACTGAGATAAATAAAAAAACTCACTGCACTGTACAAGCTGACAAGAAACACAAATATATGAGACTTCTTATTATTGTAGAAATTAAAATTAAAGGTTCAAGAGCAGTGATATTCTGTATAATCAAAAGCTTAATAAAAAAAACCTTAAAGGACAGTTCTCTTACATTTAGATCTATCATGGCTGAAAACATCATTGTGTGTGTGTATGTACACGCACACACACACACACACACACACACACACACACACACACACACACACACACACACACACACACACACACACACACACACACATGCACGGCATGGCAGGATCTCACTTGCCTGAACATGGCATGGTTTGAACAATTTGGAAAGTTCAAACTTGTTTTCATATAAGACTGAATTGTTTTTTCACATATAACAGAATCTTACCAAAATGTTTAAACAGTATTTTACAAAATTGCTACACACTGTGGACCTAACCTACAGATCTCTTGAAATGATTTCCTAGGTTAGATGGGGGTTCAAGCTATTCACACATATACACAGAGACACACACACATACAGTGTATATATATATATATATATATATATATATATATATATATATATATATATATATACACACACACACACACACACACACACACAGAAATATTGCAGAATAGTGTACCAATAATCCAACTCTCATTACAATGGACTGATTTGATTACATGGAAGTTGTAAAAATGTTTGTTACTATTTACCACAAAATACAAAATAAAATGGTCACTATATTCAGCAATTAAAAGAACAACTACACAATGTTCATTTCCATGCATTCTCTGGAATCAATCATGCTTTCCCACTCAGATCGGAAGTCAGGGTAGTTTGCATATGTTGAGGTTAGTTCTAACATAGGCCCACAAGTGTGGGCACTGGGAAGTCTTCCTTTTCCATAACGTACAATAAACTGAACATCAATCTTATCGACACAAATTACATCTGATCCAGTCAGAAACCTGAGTAACTTTCTTAACTGCGCTTTATTTCTGCCTCGAATAAATCTATGAAGAAATCCAATTGAAGCATTTTCCTCCTTTGTTCTTGGTGAAGCATGGAGCAGCTCTATTACTTTTGGGATGGTTGGGTCTAGTCTCCCATACAGGGCTATGATTGATTCAATATCTGGAAAATCAATCTGCCAAACACCTTCACCAACACCACTAATAGCATCAAGGGCAAATTTAGATTCTTGGATTAATACTTTGTGTGCAATCTGTATAACTGTTGATGCCATCTCACTCAGTTCTGGGATTTTGTGACACTGAAAGCGATCAAGTAGACAAAGTAGTTCGTCTTGGTCATACTGTGTTCCTGTTAGAACAGCCTCAATAACATCCTTTTCTGACTGTGAAATATATAAAAGGAATGAGTCTTTCAATAATTGTGGAGTGACAGAATTTTCCCCATGTACTACTGCAGTAAAAAAAGCTGGAGCCAAACTTATTGGATAGTATTTGTGCTCCTTGTATCCCTTGATCAAAATTCTACCCACAGCCTCCCATTCTTCTTGGCCATAGTCCTGAGATAAAACAGTTATGCGATAAATCTCACCATCTGCATTTCTCAAGAAAAATGATTCCCAAAATGCTACATAGGCATCCCTTGATACTCCATCTGCATCATGCCCACATTTATTTACAAACTTGAACTTTAATTTTGTATTCAAAATATCAGATGCTTTGAAATATTGCAACATTTCCTCCTGTAAATTAGAGTGGTGCAGCATAATGGTCATAACACTTTTGTCTTCTGATGATGGTGCTTGTGACAGATTAATGACTGGCTGAAATTGCTCTTGGGAATGAACTGCTGTCATCAGACACTCATGTGAATCAAGTGTTAACTCACAGACTTCATGATCAGGACTGATCGAAGGCAGATTATCATTGGAGCCAAACGAATGAATGCTGTTTACTTCAAAGCAATCCCCATGACATGTATTATCAGAAGCAGTGTTTGACTGTCCAAAACCAATTATATTTTCAGCTTGGTTACTATCAAGTATTTGTAGTTCGTTGGTGGACACAGATGCTATTGCACTTATACTGCCTTCTGCTTGAACCTGAGGAGACTGCTGACTCAAATCAGACTGGTTTGGATGTATAGGCTGGGCAGACATTTCTGCTTCTGTAATAACTCTTCTTTCTTTGCTGCTGTTAACATTGGAGCTACTTGTGTGTGCTGTTGTTACAACATAAAGCCTGAGAATCTTCAGTTTTGTAGATTCATATATATCCTTCAAAGTCAGTTCATCAGACAACTTTTCATGAGTTTGATCAGCAAGATAGAAATCAAAGTCATCAACTTTTCCTTTCTTCGATACTGATACTCCACTAGGAAAGAAAAGATCCTTTCCTGTGGATAATATGTCAGAGACAGTTGCATCAAGGTGGACATGAACAGTTCTAGTTCCACCACCATATGTTGACCTAACCTGCTTCTGATCACTCACACCATAAGTATTTAACCAGCCAATTTCCACTTTTCTTAGGATTTTTTTGGCATTTTTATTACCAGCCTGAGGTGCTGCTCTCCTGAAATGCTCCTCTTTGTTCCCTGTTGCTCGTAATTTGTCCAGTAATCTATCTCTCAAAGATCTTTTTCTATCACTGGGAAAGCTTGCAGTCTCTTCTAGAGCTCTTTGTTGTTTGGCATAAGCTATTGTTGCTAAGCAATCTCCATATCTTGGTAAATATTTCTTAAGCTGTTCCACATCCATCATAGAAATCACATTTCCATGTATCTGAAATAAAAGGACATGAGAATATGTATTACAATATGCCTGTCTTAAGTGTCAGTAGCCATATGGTAAATTTAAAATTCTACCTTCTGCAGTTTATTAATCCTGTATGTTTTTAAAAGATAGGTGCCACTGGGGATTATGTAATCCTGCCCATCTGTACTGCCATCCATTTTTCTGTCACTCTGTAACGTAGTATAGCTCCCCCTGCACCAATGAAGATATAGACTTGAAACCTTAGGTACAGAGTGGTCTGTACATGTTCAAACAGCTTAGAATATTGTTAAGACTCGCACACACATCCCATCTGAGCTGGAGGTGTGAGATTTATTTTCTCTTCACAAAATCTTGAACAGGTTATTTATTATTGCAATAACAGATATGAAAGGTGCATATATATATATATATATATATATATATATATATATATATATATGAGAGACACACACACACACTTAAATGGCATAAGTAGATTGGTTATCTAATGCAGTCAATATAGCCTTTGTCCTTAGTTTTTCATTTACTCCCTTGTGAGTTTGTCACTCAATAGTTTCTTATGTGTACACTTCCATAACTGTTAACACTTGATTTTAATCAAGAAATACAATTATTTTCTTTGGAATACCTTGGATGTTATGGTACAGACAATTTGGCACATAGCTTCAGAGCACATTGAATTCCTCTCAAGGATGACCTAAATCAGAAGATATTCCCGAAATATCGTACCAAGTTTGGTAGTGTACTTCACATGTGACTTGATGTGAAATGGTACAAGCTATAATAATTACCAAAGGGTAGACTTTAAAGTTTAAAAACTGTAAAGATTGTTAAAATTTTTAATGAACACACAGATATGTAAAGTGTCACCTCATTGCATGTCATCATCCAGTTTGCAGTAACTTCTCTTGAGTAAGTCTGTTTACCATATAGACATACAAAAATGGGCTTGTCAACCCTTGATGACACTTTCCAGATTTTTGGCACTACTGTGAACTAGTCTGTGTAAAAGCTACCAAGTTCTATCAGTTATAGCAACAAATGTACAATAGCAAGTGTTATACATAACAAAGAAGGAAAATAATTATGGTTTGATGCCCATGTCTTGCTATAATAGTGGATATTTTAACATCTTGTCATTTAAATGAAACAATAAGGGCAAGTGATAACTTATTGAAATGAGTCCTGTTTCACCATCTCATCCTGACTCATAAAATATCTCACACAAAGCAGTGTATGATAATGTACTGGTAATGTTACTGGTCTATGATGGTACATTAACACAGCATCAAACAAGACCAATTACATTTCACTAGTAAGTGTACATGTACCTCTGTGTGCCACACACTGCCTGGGTTTGAATGTGCTACCTACAGTACTAGGAACATAAGAAATGTTCACTCATGCATCAAAACATACACAATGATCTTCAGGAAGCCCAGGTCTCTATCAGTGATAAACTGACAGTGAGTAAAAGGACACAACTCAAAGCCAGGTTTCACTGGGGGTCATTTCCAAATCAATGGTTGAGGAAATTCCTTACATGCATTAAAATGGCTACTTTTAGCCAAACAAGTCATCCTAATCACTTTTCATGTGTTAGTTTAAGTCATTCAGACCATCTCAAAATTATATATCTCATACAGCATCCTTTGCTCAAGATGTTCTCACAAAGTCTGGTAAGAAAACAAAGTGTAAAGTCAATTTGGCAGTTATTTTGACTGGATCATTAATATCTCTCCTGTCTTAATAAACTGGGTCATTGATATTATGACTCCCTCACAGATATATATTTCATTGTGTAAATGGCAATCCATCCAAGAAATTATGTTAACTTGTGTCTCAAGTCTGACTACATACTTAAGATGCTGAAGATCAATTTTTTCAATATAACCCTAACATTACCTGCTTCTTGTGGAGTGAACAGTGTCCTTTGTAAATTTGTCTGAACAATATATTAATAATATTTAAATGCTGTAACTACACAACATGAAGATGCCATAATTATTCTTCTAATGTATTACAATATCCTTCACCTTCATCTAAGTCATACAGCCCAGTCATAACTTCCAAGTACTGTTTGGGAAATGCCACACTAAAATCAAAATCACAATGATTGGAAAAGGACAGAACAAATGCCACAGTTATATTTTACACAAGTGATTTCAAATGTTTGTCTTTTTTCAGATAGGTCGCCAAATAAGTCTATGATGATTTAAATCCATAGTTTATCTGACATTTTTAAGAAGTTGGTAATCCCTGATCAAGCTGACTCAGATAATGTATCACTCTGATGTAAAACAGTCCTTTTGATACGCTGCAATTTATAGACTGAACAGATCAACAAATTATGTTACTGAATAGACTGTTCATAAACTGTTTGTGCTTTTCAGGTTTATGTGTTCCAATTTTAATTACTGCACTCTCTAAAAAAGATATCTGATAAAAAAACCAAGAAGCTATTCTATATTGTGTTATGGTATAATAAACAAATTATTTTCACTGGTACCATTGTCTTCAAGTGCAAAAATGTTAATAATATTATGACTTTTATTTATTAGAAATTGCTTGAGTGAATTTACCCCATCTTCTGTCATCCTTGTGATGGTGTCTTCACTGATCTTTCTGCTTCTCAGGAATTCCTCCATTCTGTAGTAGACAAATTAACACATTTCCTAAATAATGCAAGATTATTTTAATAGCTATTGTAGAAGATAAAAGAAATTGTGTGATATATTTACAGAATACACATAATGAATCGACCATATATCATATATTTGTTTGATGGATGTACCTGCTACCAAAGTGATCCTTATCCAATAGTGCTGTCTGAACTATCTGAAGCAAGGCTTCCATTTATAAATTGTTTATGCAATAAATGGCACTTTTTAGGCAACCTCCCTCTCCAATCTGTAAACAAGTTAATAGCTAATGATGGTATGACTAGATTGCAAAAGTTTGTTTTGTCTAAATGATGCAGTACTTGTTAAGGTGCATATATAAATTACTTCACTATATATATCAAGTTATATCCTATACACATTATATCATGTTACATCACCCTGCAGCACTAGTGTCTAAGAAACTTTTTCCCAGTTCAAAAAGGTAATTTAAATGCAGATCTCTGGTGTGTTAAATATAGGTCACAGTGACATAATTTGGATTGATGGTTGAAGTACTTCTTAAGTATCTACATACAAAGTTCCATGAATCTGCAGGCAACAGTGCATAAGAAACAGCTCAACACATACAAAGTCAACAATTAAACAAGAGGCCCTAGTGGACTGATATCACATACTTGGATTACACAGCTTAACAGCTAACCATTTTACTAAACAGGTTTTTTTTTCTCTCCCTTGTTTTAATGTTACTTTTAACACATTATTGGCTATATTATGCCAAGAAAATTGGAGCTAAGTGCCTTTCCCATGGACACACTAAGGCAGTCAACCTGGGTTGACATTTTGGCAAGTTTGATTAAAATCTGATCAAAAATATAGTTGCTACATTGTTGACATCTTCAGCTAATCAGCTGCATTATCCCACCATTAATATGCATGCTTTTCTCTCATAATCATACTCAACCAAGATCTTGATGACAGAGGGCCTGATTATCATCTGTGGTCAGAATCAAATCAGATATAGTCTATAGAGTCGTAAAAAAATCTCCAGATCAGTTGCAACATCACATCATGCATATGCATTGGTGTTTCTTAATAGAAATCATCCAACATCTTGGTGATATTAGCCTATTCCCAAAGTAATTCATGAAATATATGCGCATCTCTCACATGAAAACTGGTACCCAATTCAAGGTAAAAACAGCTCAACTAATTTTGAAAATTTTGATTTATCATTGGTATTTAGCATATATGACCAATTTACTGAATCCTTTTCATTTTTTTTTAAATTGCTATCAATTTGTTTGATATTTTTAAATTTAAAATAAATTTGGTATTCACAAAAATTGTGGCTTTTAAAAAAGCTGGTGTATAATATTTAACGAGTAGTTTAAGCTCTCAGTGTTTTCACAAAAATAGCAGTGCCAGGTTAAAGTGAGCTCATCAAATGCTCTCAGTGTTGAGTTTTTTTCCATAACAACACAGGAACTGTTATACTATTATTAATTTAAAAAAATAAACATATTCATGAAAAAATGTGGCTTTTAAAAACCCAGGTTATAATAAATAAGGAGTAGTTTACTCCTTATACAATTGTACAAGATTCCCATTGACTTTTATGTTCATTTATACTTTTTACAATGCCTGTCTGATATTCATAGGTGAAAAATGCTCACATTTATTCTTTTTCTGAAAGAAAATGAAACAATTTTTAAACAATTAATCTTTCTTTGATAGTGAAATTTTATTGCTAGGAAATATGGACCAATACAATTGGAACAGTGAATTTCCCATAGACCTTGATCAACACAAAATGTAAATACAAATTTCACCAAGAGGTGATGTGTTGTTTCTCTATGAACGTTACAATTTTACCTTGACCTTTCATAGAAATTTACCATTAAAATTGCTACATTTCAATACACAGGATAATTCAATTCATCAAGCTGTTTAATTTTTATTGCATCTGTACAAATATATATTACCATATAAGTCTGTGGGACTTTTTGAAAACTGAACAAACAGTTGGCAAGGGAGCCAGATGGATCTACTAAAACTCATTATTATGAAATGACCATGTATATCCTTAAAATCCCCTTCAAACACTACAAGGCCATGGCAGAACATGAACTATTAAGAACAAGTTCACCATGCCAGGAATCATGAAGAGATGCATGCTGAAAATCACTCATTCAGTACTTCCATATTTATCTGAAACAGTCAAAGAGCCAAAAAAAATGTGTTTCCTATTGCACTGGTTTTAAAATAAGGGTTGCAAGGTAGGTATGGGGTTTTTTTTAAATTCTTTTTTTAAAAACATTATATATTATATTATATTGTAATGATTAGTATATATAATGTACTAAGCACTTCAAGTACTGGACTAAACCAGCTCAATTAGATGCACAAAACAATTTCAGAATTTTTTAAAAATTTTATTTTGAATTTCTTTTCTTTAATGGGGGGGAGAGTGCTAAGGTTGACAACAAAAACTGGGATGGTTGGCTGACCAGAAATACTCACATTTTCTTTTGCTTAATATTTATAATGCTAAAATACACTGAAAACAACAAGAATTAATATAACTGCTGTTATTATAGCTTGCCAAACATCCAGTATCATGGTTGGGATTTTTAATGTTCATAGCTGTGCTACAAATAACCAAAACTGGATATGAGAGAAAAAAATCCAGAAAAATTGCTCAGATTTACTTGCATTTTCTTACAATAGTGGTAGTGAATGAAAGTCCTGTGTGTGGTATACATTACTGAGAAAAGCATGTACTATGCAACTGTTTAATGATTAATAGGCATGTGTGGTAGACATTACAGAGAAAAGCATGCACTGTGCAACAGTTTAATGATTAATTAGCATGTGTTTGACATTGCAGAGACAAGCATGCACTATGCAACTGTTTAATGATTCAAAGGCATGCATGGTAGACATCAGGCCTACTGAGAAAAGCATGCACTATGCAACTGTTCAATGATTCAAAGGCATGTGTGGTATACATTACTGAGAAAAGCATTCAATATGCAACTGTTTAATGATTCAAAGACATGCATGGTAGACATTAGGCCTACTGAAAAAAGCATGCAATATGCAACTGTTTAATGATTCAAAGTCCTGTGTGTGGTATACATTACTGAGAAAAGCATGCAATATGCAACTGTTTCATGATTTATAGGCATGTGTGGTAGACATTACTGAGAAAAGCATGCACTATGCAACTGTTTAATGATTCATAGGCATGTGTGGTAGACATTACTAAGAAAAGCTCGCACTATGCAACTGTTTAATGATTCAAAGACATGAGTGTGGTATACATTACTAAGAAAAGCATGCACTATGCAACTGTTCAATATTTCAAAGGCACGAGTGTGGTATACATTACTAAGAAAAAGCATGCACTATGCAACTGTTTAGGTCACTGATTCGTATTTAATCGTAGCATGTGAATGAAGACAAAATATTGACTACTACTTATATACAGACAGACGTGGAGGGGGAGGCACCCACACTGAAAAATTATCCGTTTGAAATAAAGTCAGGCCAAAACACTGTCTAGCGTTCAAGAGTAACACCCACACTATACTACACGTTGTTTGCATGGCTACTACACCACAACAGCAGCTTATATTTATTTATTGCTGCATCTACCTCTTACATAGAACTATGCCTTCACCTGACTCAACTTCGTATATTTCACATCAAAGACAAGACGCTGGCACAACACTATTTACTGCTAAATATATCTCCACGAGAAGAGACCAAAAAATGCAAAGGGCGATAATCGTCACGCACAAAACTTTTCAAATTTAAGTTACATATATGATTCGAAATAACGAAATACTATTTCGATATAACGAAATAGCATTTCGAAATAACGAAATACCATTTCGATATAACGATATAGTATTTCGTTAAACGATATACTATTCCGAAATAACGAAATACTATTTCGATATAACGAAATAGCATTTCGAAATAACGAAATACTATTTCGATATAACAAAATACTATTTCGTTTAAACGAAATACTATTTCGAAATAACGAACTACTATTTCGAAATAACGAAATACTATTTCGTTATAACGAAATAGTATTTCGTTTAAACGAAATAGCATTTCGAAATAACGAAATACTATTTCGATATAACGAAATAGTATTTCGTTATAACGAAATGCTATTTCGAAATAACGAAATACTATTTCGTTATAACGAAATAGTATTTCGTTTAAACGAAATAGCATTTCGAAATAACGAAATACTATTTCGATATAACGAAATAGTATTTCGTTATAACGAAATGCTATTTCGAAATAACGAAATACTATTTCGTTATAACGAAATAGTATTTCGTTTAAACGAAATAGCATTTCGAAATAACGAAATACTATTTCGATATAACGAAATAGTATTTCGTTATAACGAAATGCTATTTCGAAATAACGAAATACTATTTCGTTTAAACGAAATAGCATTTCGAAATAACGAAATACTATTTCGATATAACGAAATAGTATTTCGTTTAAACGAAATAGGATTTCGAAATAACGAAATGTATTTCGATTAAACGAAATAAAAAATATTTGCATCCATGTCACTTAAGGGGCTCCGTAGGATACTTTCGGCCCAATACGCGATGTTTTTGAGGTGTTATAAATAATAAATGTAATAAATATACTCCATGATGGCTTTGAAGATTTTGATTAAAAATAGGTCATCCTTTGGCGATGGTGACATTATTACAAAATACTTACCAAAACTTAACTTTGGCAAAAATACCTAAGTAATACAATACTTGTTAAACATATTAAGCATCAACTATGATCAATTTCGAGATTGTATATATAAACGGTTTAAAGAAAGACAAGTTTCAGATGCTAAGAACACTGTTGATCCAGTGAGTAAGATTTTGTTATTTCTGGTCCTAGTACAGCAATAGCAACGTTGTGTGACAATTTTTTTAAGAAACATAGGGCCCTCTTAGGCACATGTTATTGGAGTCAGGACTTGTAGAATTTGTGGATTTTTCGTAAAGTCACACTGTAAGGGTGCACATTTCTGTCGATCTATAAACAGCACATTAATTTGGGCAGGTGAACGATTAATTAGATTTATGGGGACAGGTGCGTGTTAAATCGCTATACTGCAAAGATTTCTAATGTCTGTGTCGTGAGAGGAAGTGATTCTTAATTAAGCATTCGTTTATTTAACCGTCAGACAGACTGGAAGGGAGGGGTTAACTTCGATTTTGTATCGAAAATGTCGGAATTGAGATTTTCCAGAATCAGTTATTTGGACATCTAGAGGTCAGGCAGACCGCCATTTTGGCGCCGAGTTATAAAAGGCGCGAGATATATTTAATCCGGATTGGTTACGCTAAATAAGAGGCGTGGTTCTCATGCGGAATTGTTTTGGTTTTAATATGTTCCATCGCAAAATTTAGTCAGTCTGCGTTATTCTGCAAGAGAAAACAAATGTAGGAGACTCCGAGTTTGAAATTTAGAAGAAATTCTCTCGTAAAACAATTGTCCAAGGAACCGGATGTCTGGAAATTCGACGGACACAATTCTGGCGGTAGAAGCGAGTGAAGCTTGAAAGCACAAGGTATTTGCGTCAATCTCATCTAAACCGTTGATTCCAGTATAACGATTTGCTTGGATTTATTTGCTTATATTTGCATGAATTTATTTGTTTAAATTCGTTGATCAATTTTCTTTATATGAGTACAACTGTGTTGAGTTCATCTATCTAAATCCGTATAATGATCTTCTTTATATAAGTTTGACGAATTATTTGAATTTTGTCGTCTTGATTGTTATAGGTATTCTAAGGATTTCATGCCTTACCTTAGCTGATATGAGTTACGAGAATCCGTGTGAATTCTCCGACCTTAGATGATTTCACGTATGATAAAAACTTGAGTGCGTATTGACTGAAATTAACGTTGTTAAGTGAGATTTCATATATGCTAAGGACTTTAATGTGTGTATTCGCTGGAAATAACGTAGTAAAGCCATGTAATGGATTTCATTCATTCATTTGCGTAATTGAGAGAGAACGGAACTGTTATGTCTTGTGTGATGTTAATGTGAATCAGTGTTGAAATAGCCGTTAGGAAGTACATTAATCTTATGAAACTAGGTTTGTTTATGGTCTGCCATGTTTGGCTTGACCAGATAGCTTTTGGTATCTGTTTGAATTCCGATAGAACGATATCTGACATAACGAGAGGGGAGTAATGATTTATTCCCAGTAGGATATCTGACAGGAGATTTAGGTTGCTTCTGTTTGTTTTGAAAGGGGGAAATAGTTCCACTGACGCATCCAAGTATCTACGTATCTACCTACTTACGTATCCACCTACCCACACAAAGATCGAGGTTCGAAAGAGGCGAGACAATAGAGAGTTTGGAGAAGAGAAAAGAAAAGCGAAAAGGATCAAGAAGGACAGCCACAGTGAAGTTGGAATGAACCGAAAATAAACAGGTTATAAAGTTGTACAAGGCAATGACTTCGACTGTTCACTCCTTTCTATGATGAACCAATTCTATCATTTAAAACAGTTCGGCTATTTATATAAGTATATTTGTGTTTGAAATTCGGTGAATCATTTATGTCAAAAAGAAGTGTATCTTCCTAATGTAATGTATTATCACAGTTGTTTATGTAATTGATTAAAATGTCGTCTTTTATGTACGGGGGCTCGTGTAATTCTGTTCATATATCTGCTCAGATCTTTATTTATTTCACCTATAAGTTTCACACTTTATATTAATATTTACTCGATCCGGGCAACAACACCGACAGCGATCACCCTCTACATAACGATAACCCAATAAAGCGGGCACCTTGTAAGAAGGTACACACACACACACACACACACACACACACACACACACACACACACACACACACACACACATCACACACCACCCCACAAAGTGCGAACACCGCCCTGCCACACACACATACTATACATGTGTCTGAAAAAATCGTTGAATACTGTATGTAAATGTTTCCTTACTGACTCACTCCAGGTCACTGACAAATCATCGGTCACTTTCGTATCATCTAATGAATTGATCCTAATGATGATCTTGATGATTTCTTTGCATATTATTTCATTTTGCTGTTATACAGAAGCTTGACCAAAGAGACATTGAGTGACTTAATCGACCAATGATATCATGGCCAATTGCCCTTGTGGTTTTCTCATACTAGGTCTTTATGTAGCTCACTTTTGGGCCATGCTATATCTGTATACATATCCTTACCAATACAGCCTAGCCTATGAAGGCAAGACTAGTGAAATCAGACTGATTGAAATGTTTATAAATATTCGATGCAGTAATCCGATTCCACATTTATATTCTGCCACCAATGCACAAGCTATATAATGTCAGTGAGAACGAGAACTCTAACAACCTAAATCTGAATCTGAATACTGTGACTGTATACAATGCAGGGCCAGTTACGTCATAAAATTGCGCCGGAAGGGAGACCCACTAAAATGTTAGTAGCATTGTTCAACAGCTGTCTTGAAGCTCTCCACTGTTTGCGCGCACACAACACTGTCACTAAGATGATTCCAGTCCACAACTTTCTTTTATGTAGAAAGAATTTCTAAAGTGTTCTGTCCTACATTGCTCAACTACGAAATATCTACTTTTATTTGTTACTTGTTTTTCTACCATGTGTATAGTTTCAAAATGTGGAAACGTTTTGCCTTTAACACAATGCATTTTTTTTGTCTTAAAAGTTTTAGAAATATATTTAGTGAGAGAGCCGGCACTAACCCCTCGACTACCTTGTAGAGGTATATTAGTCGGATTATCATACTACGCCTGTCTTGGAATGTTGGTAGACCCAGGTCATTTAATAACAGTTTGGTCACGCATCCTGCTTCACCGGTTTTGTAGTCTACAGATACGAATCTTGCTGCCTGGAGTTGAACCTTCTCGACTCTGTCAATATCCTTGGTGTAGTAGGAATCCCAGACTACACAACCATACTCTAATAAGGATTTGACTAGTGCTAGATAGGCAGTTCGTCTGCATGTCTGTGGACAGTGTCTGGGGTCTAATGCATTAACCATAGATTTACAGTTGAAAAGGAAGCACCCATAGCAAGCATAATTTCTCGGGACGGAGAATTCTTGATTTATGAGAAATCTTTTATGATGTAGACACACTTTAGTTGTATTTATTTCTACTATAAAGTACTTTTAGTCACCTCCTGGCAGGCATGTTGTTTTGTGTTCTCCGTCTGGATTATGTTTTCAAAATTTCAGCCATAACTTTTCAACATTCTCAACTGAGATTTACATTCGACATGGTAAATTAAGATCTTTACAACAGATGACGTGAATAACAGGTAACTGAGTTGTGTGAATAATTATTCGGGCTGTAGCTCAAACCGTAAATTGTCCCATTTTGTACACAAAACGAAACAAAAAATCATGCTCTGTAGGGCTGGAAATAACTCGGTACAGTATAACTATTCAAATGTTTATGGTCCAGTGATCAATACGGTAATATGAAAACCAAAAAATAAGCAATTTTCACGATATACATTTATATGCTTTGTCAAGCTATTTATTCAAAAGATTTCAATTACTTAAAAATGTACAAGTATGAGGGTCTAAAGATCAGTGATTAGCACACAGTTCATACCTTTTCTAACCGTGTCGTGTAGACGACATTTTCTTTACAACTGTATGCCTCGACAGCTAAACTCGCCGTACTTTCCAGTTAAAGAGTGATAAATTCTTTCTTGGCTTTTGAAATGAACTATTAGATGCATTCTAAAAATGCTGCCATGTTTACGCGTGCAAGCGACTAAATTTAGTTTACAGTCTGTAAACATTTGCACAAACAGTAACTCGGTAAACGGACATGCACGTGGATGTCGGTGACGTCATGTTTACTTGTTCCAATTTTAAAAAATATGACTGTTTAGCATGGCGTTTCTGGTTATTTTCTTTACATATGTGCAATTTTCACATCAGATGTGGCACTGATAGGTAAAAGCCGAAGTTGATCATAAGAGTCGTAACCGCACATTCAACATCAGGCTGATTATCTGAAAATGCTTACAAAAATGTATTTAAATTACATTATTTACCTTTGAAAAGCAGGTTTGTTAGCAGAATCTTTGATGAGCATTATGTTTTAAAGAATCACTGTTTCACATTTGTAAGCCACTGCACAGTTTCTTAGTTATTGGTGATACTACCATAGGCCGATAAATCAGCCCACACCTGTACACATCGGTGTGCATTTTATACTTACCGGTATTTCTCGTAGCTGTTAAGGTACCATCTGTTGAAGAGTTCTTTTGGCGATATGAACGTACTATTTCTGGATCAAGTCCTATGTTTGACATGTAAATCCAAGCAGAAAAGCACAACCCTCTGTCATGTAGCCATTTTGAATTTTGAGCTAAACAAGACTGTTAGCAAGTACTGGTACGTGTCTAAACTGTACGAAGGCGTGTCCCAAAAAGATTTTCGTGCAGCAAATCGCAAATCTTACTGAGTAGGTGACATCAGAGCCACATATTGTCCATTAGTACCAACAATTGTTTGGATGTTTGATTTATCGGGCTAATCCTACCAATAGTGTTCACTAAAAGAATGGAAAAATTGTGAGCCCAAGCAGCACTGGCCTTAGCAAACCCTGAGCCCGATTTGGATCATTTTGGCGGGGCCCCCGGGACTTACGCATGGTGCTCCCTGTGATCACGGCATTTGGAAATAAACTTCTAAACAAATTTGATATGATATTGAACTTAAAATTTTCTTCCATCGCTTTAAAATTACTTTCTCTCTAAAGATATATTTTTAAAAATTACTAACGCGCGGGCCCATGTGAGTGCGGAGCCCGATTGGGCCAAATAGGTCCAATCGGCCTAAGACCGTCCCTGAGCCCAAGGGTCCCTAAAGGTCAAAAAGGTTGTACCATTTAAAAAAAAAAATTGGTCCAAAATGTTAGATTTATTTTTATTTTTTTTTTCATTAAGAAAGTACAAACACATACAATACTCCCTACCATGAACTTTCGTACCAGAAATTTAATTCCATACGCTTGAGTAACGATTTATGAATTTATTTTGAATATTTGAATCAACATATTTCACTCCCTGTACCTGCTTAAAAATAAATGATTCTTCGGTTTGCTTAAGATTTCATCTTCTCTTGCTTGCATTTTCTAGCCTTGATATTCACTCGTTTGTTTTCTTTTTGGTGCACAAGTTAATAAAAATCAGTCAGATATTTCCATCCGGCAATGGAATTGATCATCCTATGCTACTGAGACAATGAGTGCATTCTATTCAGTGAGCCAGATTGGGATGTGATAGATTGCATAAAGTCCAGCAATTGGATATTTTATCATTTTTTGTAGTCATCTATGCTCCACATGGACTTCAAAACTGAAACCCCAAGTTCAATGGTGCAAGCCAAAATGAACTCGGCCCATTTCCAGACAGTACTTCATATTGCAATCTCAATTTTTTCATCATGTCCAGATATGAACAGTTATTATTATAATCGCTTAGATGTATTGCCTAAATTGTCAAATATATTCAGCAAATACATACCTTGCAAACAGAAATTTATTATAATTAAAAAAAAACAGCAACGACAACAATTGCAAGTTGGTGGAGGTTGAGGAGGTATATTATGCGAGTTGTCAATGGCTTATATATAACTTGACATCAGCTGTAACCCAATCACTCAGATCGGGAAGTTTCGAATCGGTTAGATTCGATGGCATCTATTCGATTACTGTTTATTGACTACACGTTTAGACAAGGTACCATTTAATTTTGTCCAGTTTTACTCAGGCATTAGTTTTGGTTGCTTCTTCTTTCCTATATACCAAAGAGCTTGTCAACTGTCGAAATGATCTTAGCTGTCACATAATATGACTGATGTATATACTTATATATATATATATATATATATATATCTTTCCTTATATATATATATATATATATATATGGGTGGATGGACTAATGTATGTAACTATACTCTAAAGACAATTTCATATTTTCGTATGGTAAAGACAAAAATATAATTTCACTAGTTTTTATTTCTATTACTCTCTTTCCTTTTCTATATATGTACAAATGTGCCAGTTTTGGTTCCTTTTCAATCTATTCCAACAATCCATACAACTATGCATTCATTTGCCCATTCATCCATATATTCACCATATTCATCCATACATCCATCTATATATCAATCGAAACTGGCTGTCGTATTTATGACGTTATATCTGCTAAAAACACGGTCCCTTACAAAACCTAGAATTTACCGAATGAGTATATGCAGTAAGTTGGAGTCGATGGCTCTTGATTCTGCTGTACCATAATGCACCGTGCTTGGGCCCATATTAGTTGTAGGTTATTAACAATCTCTCCCTTTCACTTAAATCTTAAGTCCATCGCTGCAAATATTATTTCCTATTGTATATAAAAAAAATTATTGAAACCTAGTACGACCATCAAATCCTTCAAAATGACACAAAAACCTTTAAAACCGAGTCAAAATAAGAGTATGTGTTTTCAATACTTCTACGGGATGAGTTTATATAGCCGTGCCACCTTCATCCATTACGAGATAATGCTCTTGAATACAATCAACACAACCCAACTCTTACCATTGCTTTAAACTATCTCGGGACATGAAATGGGGTCGGCAGATCACCAAATAAATGCTGATGTCTCAAAATTTTCATTAAAAAATTGGAGTTATTGTAACTACAATCGCAGTATAAACTGAAATGTGTGTTGATTGTCTGGGATCCATACTATACCTGTGACATCTATAGCCTAAACAAGATGCACCAGCGACCAGTAAAATATATCAGTGGTATTCATAAGGACGCCGGGCTGTGTAATTGGAATCATATGGAACCTAAAACAACCCTCCTTATAAAGTAGAAGCTTCTTAAACAAACTAGTATTCCTCAACAAAGTGGTTGGGGTCTTGATATCAGTTGCAAAATGCAATGATTTTCTAAAGCTTTAATAACCAAACTGTATTATTAAGACAAAACAATTAATACATTTTAAAGTAGAAATATTACAAAGAATCAGCTGTCTCCAATTATAAAGCATTTCATCTAGTGCAGTGTAAAAACGGATCAGTTTCACAAATCAGTCTTTGTGAAATCAACAGCAAAGGATAACAGTGTAGGCAAGAAACTGGTACCTACGAAAACAATGCAAGACTTCCGCCAAAGAGATGGAATCTCAAAAGAATACCTCTCTCTGTGCCAAACAAATCTGTACCGTAATAATACAAAAATGCAAAAGCAAAATTACTAACAACTTAGATAAATAAATTTTCTGTAAATAAGTAAATAATCAAAATATAACCACTGTTTTACTCTCTGTACTTACAACGTGTAGCAGGCCATGAAAATTAGAACAAAACAGACAAGGTTTTGCACTACATGCCATGAAATAAATAAGGTAGCAGACAGATCAATGCATGTATAACAAAGATATGAACTATTGAATTAAACCAACAAGATAACTATTAGAAGAGAATAGCACTGACATGCCTCTGGAAACATACATTTTCAACATATTATAAAGAAAAAAACTATAGGGGTACGATCATTAACTATGCATACATAGTTTCAACGTATCTTAAATCTTCTAAATTACAAACATTCTTCCTTAACTTCAACATTTATCAAGTAATGTACAGAAACTAAATCGATACCAAACATTCACTGTTGAAGTAAATACAATACAGTGTATAAATTATGTGTAAATCTGATCCTGTTGATCAGTGTGTTTATGTATCTGGTCACTGAACCATAAATCAGAAAAAATGAAAAATTAACTTTTTATTTACTAAATAAGAAAAGTTTGACATGTTGAGAATTCAGTGCTCAGATATTTACCGAGAGCACGTTTTTGTTCCTTTAATTTCGAGTACAATGAATAAGTAGTTGCAACAGAGCAGCAATATTTTAGAAATTTGAGAAATTCTTATAAAAAAGCCATATTTTTAATAACGTTATTCCATGTAAAAGAAAATCACACTAAGGACTCTAGTCAGCATTTGACAAAGAAACCCGTGTTCTTTTGCAGTTTTTGTAAACACCAACCTAATCTGCCACAAATAAACAAAGGAAGAAACTTGGCCTAGGCCAAGACTCGAACTCACACAGGTGAGACGTTAGTGATCCGTAACAGTGAGCGCTTTAGAGTCCATGACTGTATTATAGATTGTACTTTAAAGAAATCAAAACATGTTGTCATATCCTTTTTATTTAGCAGGATCAAGATGGGTGTGCATCCTTTTGGTCTTGTTATATCATTGAGATACATCAAGACGGTTAGCACATTAACACAATCAAGGTTACTTGCATCTCAGCACATTCAATACTAGAATGCATTCGGAATAATGCATTTTCGGACTTGTATTAGAACTTTTAAGATCATTTGGGATTTAATTCACAATACTGTAAGTGCCTTTTAAATTTTCACATTATATTCTATGGAAGAAATAGATTATTTGATGAATTTATATGGACTGAATGGTTGTCGAGTGTCATATATTTCTCGTGAAAAAAATGATGATGCATTTCATTATTCATATATTTTTCTTTCTTACCTTAAAACTACGTTTTTACTTCTAATGGTACAACTATTTTATCTGCAATAAAAGCGTGGATTAACCATGTTTATATGAAAGGTATTGTCATGCACAATATGAACAATATTTTTACTTTTTATCCCAGTAGAAAGGTAAAGATAGTTGATTAATAATGTTATTCAGCTTTTATAAATAAATTATTCGAAATAGTAATTATTTAATGGTGTGGTTTATATTCACAGGGTGAAGAGAAGGAATGCTAATGCTCCTTATTTAGATGCAAAATAAGTTTTCTATTAAAGGATTTTAATGCTAAGTAATGTTCATGTTCATTAATAAATCGAGACTTTTTGCTAGTCCTGTTGTTGTTGAATTGGAGAACCTTTTACTGCCAGTGATACCTTATTATACAATAATTTTTTGTAAATAAAAAACCAGAATTATAAAGGTCAAAAAGTGCATAAGGAGATATGACAA
>JAECUM010013049.1:0-31171 GCA_016617855.1 Megalonaias nervosa | reverse complement strand
TATAATAGTTTTACAGTGACATGAAAGGTAACATCATTTTTATGATGTTAGTGACTATCCAAAAGAAAATATATCTAGATTACAAGGATCGAAAAAGAAAATTGTCGGATTTATCATAGATTGTTGTTTTTATCACAAGGAAAATTATCCGGACAGGAAATTACTCCGATCATACATTTGCAAATTGTATAGCTTCCAAATGAATCAAACAACATTGTCTCTTTGTGACGACAGACATACTTTGGTTGAAAACGTAAATACACTCCCACATGGACCAGTAAACAAGCCGATGACAATATGCACATATGCCTACAAGATATATAATAATGTAAACTAACTGAGTGTATGTTCCTTTTATTCTGTTTCAATGTACCTACAATATCTCCTTTCATTTTGTTTGGAATCAGTTTTCATCGTCTATTTCTCCTTGATGTGAAACACTACTAAACACGAAAATTCTTGATTACGGAATTGTACATCTGTACAATCATTCAGAAACATATTTCAAAATGTCTACCAATTAAGCCTAGTTTGTATATTGGTTAGGTTTGTTTTTATCTTTCTGCATCATTTATATTCCTGCAGTCATTAACCAGAAACAATATATTTGGCAAAGATCAACCACTAACTCTATCCTCTTATCTAATTCATCATCAGAATCTATCACGATTACATATCCAATCTTCAGTATCCAGTTTTTGTTGTGAATCTTGTTGAAAATTAAAGTCGAACATGGAAAAACGTTTCTATTCAGTCTCTATCAGATTCAGCGCAAGCACAATCCAAAATCTCCACAAATTATCATCTTACGATGATCTTTCAAGTGCTTTTGTGCTGAATGTCGTTATTTGTTCTGAAACAAGGCTGCAAGCAAGATTGCCAAAAACATTATTGATTTAAGCTGCTTCTTTTGAATGCTATAAAACAATATAAATATACATTTTGGAGCATCTCAACGTACTTTTATTTTGATCTGCACATTAGCCAATTGATGTTCACAACCATGCAATCAGTTATTATGTATACTATGTCTAGATCAAACTGAATACAATGTTTGTTAGTGTATAAAGTGTTAATGCTTACGTTTCTAATTTATGTGCGTTGTTGTTATTGTTCATCAATGACATACGCAGTAGCATATTCATTTTGTTGCCTTAATTGGACATCCTGGAAATAAATTGTAATTAATAGACCTTTATAATCACAGTAAAAAAAATCTATATTTCTAAGTTGTAAAACATTTCTATATCTCTTTCTGCACTCTTTTTGCAGAGTATGAAAAAAATTTAAATTCATAATTGTCTGATTCATTAAAGTTTTATTAGCTGCTATGTCGGTAATCCCCCAACTCCCATCCACCACCACGCACCTCTCAAAAACCCAAAACAAAACAAAACAAATCAAAATCAACGTCATTTCTGTATTAAACTGCTTGGACAGTCAATTCTGCAGTCGTTTGTCGCACGAAGAATACATATTTTCCAGTTCGTGGTCTTGGTTTCAACCTTCCGTCACTTTTTAAGTGTTTATTAAAACTGAAATCATGTGTGAGAGAATAGAAATACAGTGGACATGATCTGTTGGTATCTATAAAGTCTAATGATAATATGGGTTGTATTACCTGCCATAACAAATTGGATACCATCAATGGTATCCATTGTTTCCGATTGTTTTTCATTTATAGTTTTACCTTTTATCTCTCTGTATGTTCCATTTACAATAGTCATGTTAAATTCCTGTTTGTACTTTTCAAGTATGGAGAAAGGGGTTATTGCTGTTTGTGAATATTAACGGAATGGGGACATCGTAATGTTCATTACATAGAGATGGATCAGAATTTCACTTAGTTTTAACATTCATTTCTCCAGGTCGGGTGACTCTCATATATTGCAAACTATGTCAACAAATTTCGTAAATGGAATCCGCAGTTTCTCGATATTATGATTGTCGGGCATTATTTGTTTGCGCTACTATGACATTCTGACTTGTGAAGTGTCAGAAATACATATAAATCAAACATACATACATACATATATATATATATGGTATATATATATATATATATATATATATATATATATATATATATATATATATATGTGTGTGTGTGTGTGTGTGTGTGTGTGTGTGTGTGTAGTATTGTAGTATGTACGCTGTATCAATGATATAACATGAGATGTATAAATATTTCCTTAAAAGGAAACAAGGCTTGCCGAGTTTCTTTTTAATGAAAAATTTTATACAACGAGTGGTATATCATTGATACAGTGTACATACTATACATATATTTTATTTATATCACATATAAATACACATATTTGCCCTTTGAACGGAGTTAAGATATGCTCCGGGCAACTGTGTGTTCACCGAGTGAATGAACTCCTCACATCCCTGCGAGTGTGTCCGCTACAAAATGCAGTTCTATGCCATTCCTTGTTGTTCGCAACTACAGTTGCAAATTGATAAGTTGATTGTTTTCTTTTTAAGTTTCTCTTCTTATTCACATTGATTAAATAAATATAAGACACATTTATGATTTAAACATGAGATATTGTTTTTATGAAGATAGTAGAGCACTACAAACACAATGAACGCTCAGGCGTTCACGTACTGGCGTATGGAAATTAGTGTGGAATAGAAACTAAGCGAAATGACGAATCAACAAGAGGTAATTAAAATATTTAAATATATTTACAGTTGATCTAAGTCATTATTATGCTTTAATTAACATTACTACTGACCACAAACTTCTCTCTCTCTCTCTCTCTCTCTCTCCTCGCTACGATGGTCCAGAGAGAGAGAGAAAGAGAGAGAGAGAGAAAGAGAAAGGGGGGGGGGGGCAGCCGTTTGGACATTTTCGTATTTGATCAATAATAATAATCGATTTTTAGAACATTATAGTAGGTTTAAGAAACAACAACAACAGCACCATTAAAGCATTAAATACGTTACAGTATGTGTGCCTCTTAACCGACAAATTTAACTTATAGTGTCGACAGGCTATTGTAAATATATATCATTGAAATTATGAACACTGTAGATAGATCCCAAGGAAAGTGTAAAGATACCGTTACGACGAAACATATTCTTGTAGGTTACTTGGTGCAAGTTTTAGTTTTAAGGTTTCAATGCAACCCAAATTGTTTTTCTCTCTCACTCCATATTTCTGAGTATGTTGCCCCTTAAGCATGATAGGGGAAAGGGGAACGGAAGAAAGAAAGGATTGCGATGAAATTGTGTACCATGTTAAATTCAATTAGAAAACGGGGACTATTGATACTTTTATCGTTATTTTCATACGTTATTAATGATTAATGATTGGAAATTCATCATTGATCTATAGGCCTGCAGTTGAAAGAATGTTTATATATTTGTATTATTGCGCCATGGGCGGATCAGAATTTGCTTTATACCAACATTTTGCTTTATATCAATTTGCTTTATACCAACACTTAAATTGCCATGTTATTTGTAATATATATATATACACACACACATAATACTGGGACATTATTCGAGGGGCGCCGAGTGGTCTAAAGCGCTCACCGTTACGGATCACTGCCATCTCACCTCTGCGTGGGTTCGAGTCTCGGGTTCGGCCAATGTGGGTATGTGAGAAAGCTTGCCAGTAGCTTCTCGTGGGTTGGTGGTTCTTTAAGGGTTTTCCCGGGTTCTTCCTCCACCATTAATACTGGCCGCCATGTATAGCCTATCTTGTGCTGAAAAATGGCGTAAAACCCTACAACAACAACAGCATTATTTGATCTCAGAATAATCTTTTCATGTCCTCAATAACGTAAAGAATTAATTACAGATAAACAGCCTCTTATACAAAGGAAAAGCATCTTGAAACTGCCAACTATGCAGTAAATATATTATGCTTATAGTCGTTATATACGTGTATGGCAAGCAGTGAGAGATACAAATTGGACCCTTTTGACCAGATTATTGTTTTACATTTAATTTTTTTTCTTGGCGGGGATGGGTGCTTGTTATGGCGACCTTATTTATAATGAAAGCAACACGAAAACAACAACAAAGAAACCCCCCAACCCCCACCACGGATTCATGTTTAGAATTTAACTGAACCGAGTTTAACGGAGTGATGATTTAAGCAGAATCATGTTTCTGGTCCTAAGCTTCAAAATCAACCCCATTATTTTCTTAGTAAACAATTACGCATCTGAACTATTTTTTAAAAAAATGCTTGAACCTGAATTCAAGAAGCATGGAAAAATTCGTAAAGTTTTTTTTTTTTTTTTTGAATGCATGTTTACGTGTAAACTCTTACTACTAAGTCACAAGGGAATTGGACACATTTGTATATTTATATACGCGGAAATAATGAGGTATTCAACAAAGAAAGTTGTTAAAACAAATAATGTTACAGCTTCTATTACGATTGAAGAGCAGACATCAAAAGATAGAGAAAGAGAACTGCTACAGAAAACACTTTGACAGAATAACCACCTTACTTTACAAGAATGGGATTCGTTTCTTCCTCACATGTTCGTAAATTACGCTGAAAACGCTAATGAACAGAAAGGATAAGTCCACTGTAAAAGTATGATCTAGTTAAGTGCGTGAGCAATAATAACTTTTGCACATTGTGAAAGAGAACGCGAGAGATGAGTCAGAGTGAGTACGCTAATGCAATTCCACGTATACAGTTGAATGGCCTATCAAGCGTCATTCCTCAAACACGGATATTAAAATGATGCACTGAACAAGTCATTCGAAGACACTAGATGATAGCAAACAACAACCTGAACCATTAAGATGTTTTACTCAATCATTTGAGAGAGAGAGAGAGAGAGAGAGAGAGAGAGAGAGAGAGAGAGAGATCACTATACATTTAGTCCTGAGAAATCTAGAGAGCCATCTTATTTATGTCCTGAAAAATGACTTGTCAGATAGCTACAGCATGACATTCAAGCAAACAGAACACTTCAGAAAAGTAAACAGTCGGTATTTGAAAATGATCATATCTTTTGTGATACAAATCAGCAACAATTAGTGAAGAACTTCGTAATTCAGTAATTGAAAACGGATTTTCTTTCATTATAAATATAGTTTGACGATCCCAAGCTTCGCTATTGTGTAGCAACAGCATGTAATTCATGTGCCTTGTTTTAAAGTTTTACAATTAAAGCATATTTCAATTTCATTGCTCCTCGCAAAGATTATGGAGTCTACTTTTGTACTCTAACATCTGCATGCTGTTGCTTAGCAAAATCCTCTGTAATTCAGCAAACAATGCTGGCCTAATTGTTTGTTACAGTATGATGTTATAAAAAAATTTGGGATTTAAAATAGTACGGTCCTTCAAATTAACATTTAATAAGTTATTCTAGTGGATTGTACCAGCAGGTTTATCTGAGTTGACCGAGGACTACATAACCAGTTCTAGCATTTTGCGTGGTAAGACTCTTGCATAGTATTTTTGTAAGTGTGGTGTTGAATTATGAGAGCTTTGAAGGCCACCTAATAGTTTTCATTAAAAATTGTTATATGTAGGTAACCAGGTCTAGGTTACTAAACTAAACGTCACTATTCATTTTTAATTACTCTTTATATTTTATTCATGATTTTAGTCTATTGATATTACTAGATTTATTGTATTGATAGTAACAGCTGATCAGCTGCTACCTATATCAGTCAATTGTTGATTTGCTGAGTTAGCAGAGTAATTTTCGAATTTTGAAACAACAAAAAAGGGACTGACAAACACTCATTAAAACTGAATAACGAGATAACGGTTTTCTAATCGAGCACGTATATTCTACTCGTAAAAGAAAGGCCCCATGTTACCAAAACGAGGATGTTTCCCTATGCAACATTCATATTCTAAATAAGCACCCAATGTAATATTTAATCCGGTTGTTTAGTATTCTTTGTAATGGTTTGTTGGTTGACGGACTAACACATATGATACCATGAATAACAGTATCTTATAAAGCTGAATTCAACGAACCTTCTTCTCTTATATATCAAAAGAAACTTGGTCCATCTTCTGCCTTTATATATCGCGCACGCACTGTTATCCAGCCATACAACTCCTATAGAGTTTTGGGAGTGAGGAGATTCGTGTTTATAATTTTCTCGACCTAAAATCCAATGTTTACCAATAAAAACGACCTATAAAAACGACCTCACTACGTTTCATAATCAGATATAAAAAAGAGTTATAAGTATGCACAAAAGAATTGATTAACATTAAATGTTCTTTTCTTTGTCAAATTAAACAAATAATTAAATTGTATGTAAAAATGCAAGAAATACGTATTGAGATTGTAAGTGTGAAACATACATCATTTCTGGAAGAAGATACGCTCATGGTACTTCAATCAAGTTGATAAAGTTTACTTTCTTGTACAAATCAGGCCAAATACAGACTGTTGGCTATGAAAAGGTGTCAACTTAAATATGATACATGACGCCCTAAAGCATGTCCTATCGATACATACAGGAAGCACAGGTAATGTGGCAATATATTAAACATGAGTTCACATATCTTCAATATACGTGTTACCCCAGATTATGAACATTTTTTACATACATACATGCATACGCACGCACACACACACATACATACATGCGCATATGTGGATATGAACTGGGTTATAAATTAGCGAAACAGAAATGCCCATATAGCTGTATTCATCTATTGACAGTATTTCATTTAAGTTTTCCATCATTTCTAGTTGCTGTAACAGATCAGTAACAGATTGTACATAAAGACATAGATCATTGTCTAAATAGCGTATGCAAAGAGTAGAATTGTTCTATGTTTTTTTAATTTTTTTTTAAATCACAAATAGCATATTCGTTCTAAAGAAGTCGATAATAGTTTAATTTGACTGAAGCCACACCATTGTTAGGAGACCCACCTTCATACAAATCTAAAGGAAAATACCCTAAGAAACATCTGTGCCACATTTGATCAAAATTTACCCTGATGTTCTGGAGATAAAGTTTTGAAAAATGGAGTTTCATATGGTTACTATGAAATCCACGTCATTTGTATGAAAGCAATCACAAACACAATTCTGGTACAACATATCCGATGAAACATTTCTACCAGGATTAATTGATGTTGGTTGAACCATTCTAAAGAAGTCGAAAATATATTTTCTTCCTGGTTACCTAGGAAACAGTACTATCGCTAGAGAATCCACTCCCAACACAGATCCGGTACAATATGTCCTTAGAATTGTTCTTATCTAATTCTTTCAAAATTGGCTTAGAAATACTGGAGACGAAGTTGAAACTAAGGAATTCTACATGGTTACATTAACGGTCAAAACACTGCTAGATGAGCTACCCCAGACACGATTTTGACAGACTATGTCCTAAGATATATTCGTATCAAGTTGAAAAAGGTTTTACATATCGTTGTAACGGAAGTCATACTCTTGCTAATCTGAGCCATCCCTGACATCGTTTTGATAAACTGTATCCTAAGGAACGCCCCATATAGTTGGCTAACTCATTCTTGCGAAGTCAAAAATAGGTCTTCTATTTGGTTGCTATGGAACCACTCCGAAACAATTCTGACAGAACCTATCCCGTGAAACATTCCTTTCAATTAAAGTAGCGAAATAATTTTTTAAACTTAGTTTTCAAAAGCAATGTAGGTAAATGACGGACGATGCAAGACTGAGGGAGGGCCATACCTTAAGCTCACTTGGACTTATGGTCGTGTTCGCTTTCAAAAAAGGACAACGTTGAGAGAATGATTGATGAAGTACACGATGACAGTTACAACGAGAAAGATAGTAAAGACAACAACGGCAACAACTAATCTACTATAGATGGGCAGGAATAGCAATAAGAAACTACATGTATATGCAATTACCACTCTCTGTCTGTCTGTCTGTCTGTGCCTTTCTCTCTCAGACAGGTTTGAAAGATCAGAATCCTTCCTAAAATTTCTGTAAATGTCCAACAGTAATATTCTTAGAGATGCATCGATAATATTAAAAACAAAACAAGCTCGATTCTAAAAAATTCGCTTATTTTCCACAAGTTTGTAAAGAAAATTCCCCAGTTTGGCAAAGCAAAATATTTAACACCTTCTTGCGCACCTACACCATAATTATATCAAGCTAACAATGTTTTAATACTATCCTTCACGCGGAGTGTGAAAAGAAGCTACGGAAAGCAGAATCATCAAAATACACCATATTTGAAAAGTTTCAAGACATATTGATGTCTAACTTTTAAGATTGTTTATTTTACTCTTCGAACATATTCTGGATGAATAAATAATGAATTATTAAATTTTGATAATGCCGCTTTTTCTGGCTTCTTCTACTACCCCACGCCGCGCATTTTATTGAAATTTTTAGGCTGCATCAGTCCATACTTTTCCCTCTGACCTATTTTTGGCGAAAATTTTTTATATATGTTTTAAGAAGTGGGTATTTTATGAATTTGGTATGTCACCGCTTTGCATCAAACACTGTTTGGACGATTTTTATAAACTTTTGAAGACTATGTATGCGGTCGATTTAGATGCGGATTAAAATTTTACTTTTTTCTGCTCTGGACAATTATTTGAACATTTATTGAAAAAAGTCAGAAATGGGATGGGTGGTGGGGTACTTTATGAATGTAGTTCTTTTGAGTTTTTCACCCATCCTGTGTGGAGGATTGTATTGAAACTTTGTGGGCTAGATATATAATTCATTTGCCGATAAAGCCTCTCAAAAATGGAAATTAGGTCACGGTGACGTCTTTTTTTAAAGCGTGAATGTAGTCCTTGTAAAGATGAATCAACGTATATTGTTTGATAGTGATAGGATTTCCATGTTAAAAGTACGTATATGTGACATGCCGTTTGGTGACAATGTAACTTAAGAGTGAAAATTGGTCAGATTAACCTACTTCTGAATTACCAGATGCGAGATCCTTAAGACGCATCCTTATGCAAAGTTTATGGTTCTAGGTGTAATTGGGTCCATTAAACGAAGGACGTAACAAACGACTATTGAGATTACAAAAGTCACTCAAAATATGAAAAAGTCTATATAAGTGTTTGTTATACTCTTGAAGATGTATGCATCACAAGCAGTCGTTTCTATGGGTAGAACAAAGAAACTGCTTTACAAAACCAAATGACCATCAGTCAATGAACACAAAATAACTAACTTGCTCGGTTCGAATCCGTTCACTTGCCGATTTAGTCACTCCTAACTTATATCAACGTAAAGGAGGCCTTCCAGATTCTTTTCACTGTTTACAGTGTAAGTGCTTAATTGATCATTTAATAGCTACCTTTATGGGAAGTTGTTCTGATGCTTCACATCTTGTCTGCTTGGGTCGAGTTGGATCCGCTGTGTCAAGCAGTGAATTGGCAACATTAAATTTTCTTGGTGGTTAGTGTTTGTTCCAGTCCAGGGTAAGGGCTACAATCGTTTCTGATTGGTAGTTATTTACTACAATGGACTGGAACAAATAATAACCACCTATCAGAACTGAATGTAACTTACTCACTTTGTAACTTTTCCGGAACTGTAAGCTGGTAGCTTTTATATATTCTTGATAAAGAATAAAAAGGAAAGAAGAAAACTCAAAAGCAATATCGACAAATCAATAAGTAATTAATCAATTAATCTAGTTTAGTTAGGCTTGTTATTCTCAAAAGACTTCCCTGTTTCGGACAGCGATACGCAATTTCTATCAAATTAACTTTCGGAAATTATCCTGAAATATATAACAGATGATTTACTTGTCAAGTATATTTCTAACACCTTTTTCAATTTTAAATAGAAGATATCAAATAACAAAACAAGAAACACTTAAAATCAGTCTTTGAAAGGCAAATTATTGCATGCATAACATTTTCCGTTAGCAATTCGTTGCATATCATGCAAGGTAAATTGGCATGTAAACAATTTTAAATAGTGACTAGACCAATTGTTTTAATTTGAAAAATTTACTTTAATGTAAATTCGGTCAATACACGTTTCAAATACAAAACAAATATGAAATTATATGATAATGAATAGTGTTTTTAACGCGGACTATCCTACTTACTGTTTACCTCCGCTTGATAATCAACGGTCGCTGACAACTCTAAACGAACTGACACCAGTCGCAAACTGATTAAACCTAAATTTTATAGTTTCTGGCCCTCAGTCATTTCCGTGTTTAGCCCACAGAACAAAATATTCAAAATCTCACACCTAGTAGCCCGAAAATATGTAATGTATACCTCTCAAAAAATGTCAAACAACTTTTATTCTGTACATATAGGCCTACACTGCAGATGTTTTGAAAAGACTGGCACAGACGAAACGTCTCCAAAAAATTACATTATACAAGTCTCGCAACATTGGTCACAAGCTATTCTAATATGATGTTTTCAGCTTCTGTCTCTACTTCAATTATATCTAAATACAAAGCAAGAGAACTGAGCCAATGCTGACATGGTGCCAACAATCGTATATCGACGTGGTCATAATATCCAAATACATGCAGTAAATTAAAATTCATTCACCAGGTGGTTCACTCTAGTTCAAACGCGACATAGGCAAACGCTGGGGCGATCACCTGTTGAAATACCAAATTAATTTTCCACCGCAAAATGTTATCCATTAAAAATTGACTTTTTTATAATACCGTACAGAGTCACTCAGTGTTAGCAGCGAGCCAGCCGGGTTAACTGCCAGGCTATCTGCCGGTGGTGATTTGGGAACAATAGTTTACCATTTGCATGATTTTATCTCCTAAAGAGAAACGAAAAATTGTATATAAAACTTGGCTGAAGATACGAAAATTTGAAAGTATATAGGGTTATATAATTTTTGAAGGTAAATGTAAATTGCAAGAAACGAACATCCCAGGATAAAATCATCAAAATTGACACATTTTTCAGGATATAGCGGTAACAACTCTAGTAATATTAATGGATCCGTACGGGAACTTTAAGAGTAAAATGAGCCAATAGTATACCATGTCATCAGGAGCAATACAAATCTTTTAATTCTGAAATTTGTATTGAAATATTTAGAAAACTTTTTAGGTACATGTCGTCGCTGTAGAATTGCATGTGTCCGAAAGGTTAACGGCCTGAAACACGATCTATGGGTCCATGCGCAAGGGTAATAGAAAGATAAGAACTGTGCCATTTCGAACGATGATAAATATGCAGCCCCAAAAAGATGTGTAGATAGCATTGGTCGCAGTGCTTCAACTCAACAATAATCAATAGTCAATCTAACGCTTAACGAGGATGATAACATCATGTCTAGAACCCTAAACATTGACGGCAGCAGGATATTGTCGTTGGCAGACCTATCTGGCTCCACAATACGCGGCCACTAAAGATTACATAGATTCTACTATTAATAACCTAGATACCGTAGTACGTCACCAAAGCGTTCAATCTAGTGTTAACAAGAACGATTACACCTTGTCCGAGGTCCTGAATATGTGCGACAAGATCGCAGGTTTGCCAGGACCAACCGACCAGCATAATGCGGCCACAAAAAAGTAAGTGGATGACTGAGCTGTTGACGCCGCAAAAAAAAAAACAAAAAAAAAAAACGCTAGGTCCAAAACAACGTTGTTTTTATTCCAACAACGCTTAACATTGATCATCAGTATGATCTCGGTAGTAGGATTCCTACATGGTTTTATAATTATAATCTTGACGCGCAAAATCAGGAATTTGTTTTTTCAAACATTAAAAACAATTGTACGGTTACTCGTCATTAGATTGTCATTTTCGATTAATGTTTGAGGTTTCAACTTAATAGAGCAAAAGAATAACAGAAACAGGATGACTTTGTTTTCTTTAACAGAGTTAAGACCGGGCAGCATTTTGTATATGTTTTCGGAAACTGCAAAACCCTCACTTGCGGCAGCACAACAGTTTTAAACCTTGCACCATCCCCACTTCTACAACCTTTAACTAAATCATATAAAGCGTACAATATATAAATTGTTTCAGTTGAAGGTGACAGTCCAGTGCTTCAAAGCTGGCTGATATATTCATTGGATGAAATTGTGGATACAGTGGATCTGGGTGGTATTTAACCGGCATGCCTATATACGTGTTATGCCACCCTGAAGATCCTTGGGGCGTAGACACATGATATCACTGTAGTTTTGCAACAAAGGTCGACGTCACGGATGTCAGCAACCGCTCCACCAACTCTAAATCAGACTAGCTGATCGTATTCAAAGACGCGGCCGGATATGTCAGTATCAGGCATGGACGTTTCTTCTATCGTTACCAAACCGGCCAATGTAGCGGCAGGCAACATCGAAGTCATTACCGCTGGCAGCAAGTTAAGCATACTGGTGACTCTGCTCACCGCATCAAAACATATGCCGACAACCACGTCGCGACCAGGATCTTAACAAGCATGATATGACTAGAGGCGCTCTTGTGATGAACTACAATACAATTAAAAGCGTACGCTACCGCGTTAGTCCACAAGATGCCGCTAGGCTGAACGCTGTTATTATGAGGATATCTGCCGTTGAAACCAGGCCATAAGTTTTGGCACCGTGGGGATGGTCAAGAAGACTTCCATTTGCCGACACTGTTGGCTTGTATGGCAACCATCGTATTGCTTACCAGAACATAACCTTGGTACTTTTTTACTTAATGAGAACACCGACATAGTAGACAGTTTGCTTCATCAACCTGCAAGGCTGGCACGGCAATGGTCTGTGGGCATCTCTTGCAATCCGCGTGGACGGCGTCCATCGGGCACTTAGAGAACGCGGTGGCTTAGCTGACAGCTTGATTAGTGGCTTGCACGAAAACTTAACAACCAACACCCATCATCAGGTGCGAAGGTCTCATTGTTGACGAAACAGAAACATAGGCAAAATTGACCACTTTCGCTTTGAACCTCTAGCGCTGTTGCAGCGAGTACTGTTGTACAGACCAAATCGGGCGACAGATTCCAGATATCGACAAGGAGTAAATATTACTTGTGCTAATTCCCTGTTGCCATACCACAGAAAAAAACTATGTTGTTACGAGGACGCAAAGCGAATCGATATCGGACTGTAACGATTGAATTTCCTATAATAATAAATTTAAACCTAATTTTTATTATTACAACTCAAATCGTGTTGTATCTGAACTCTACGATACTTTTTACACTGCAGAACTATATTACATCTATCCATCCTATATTCTATATTAGTAAGTCAAGTGACGTTACAAGATGCTCGTGCAGAAAATTGTTTATGATAGCAAATTTTTCCATTCTTTACGTCCGTAAATTGAAAATATATAGAAGGTCATGAACTCTGACGTCAGGAGACGTGAGCTTTACCCGACCTGCTGACCATTTTAGGACAGGGAATGCATTATACAGAGGATCTCAAATGGGTAACGATTTAATATTGAATTTATGAAACGAGTTGAATAATATCCAGCTTTTGCGAGCCTTGGCGAGCAAAAGCTGATATTATTTAACGAGTTTCATAAATTTAATGTTAAATCATTACCCATTTGAGATTCTTTTTATCACATAGTTTTATTTCAGGGGAAATTATTTAGATAGAAAGAAGAACGAATAATTTCGTTCATTCTGACAGACGCTGTACCTTTCATTTGTTGAGCGTAAAAAATAGTTCATAAAAAACGTTGAAATAGTAAAAGTATATTATACATTTTTGATAACTATAAATCAAAGAATAATCGTCCATCCAAATAAACAGAACATTTTACAAAAGGCAAAACATTTGTTAACACAAAATGTCCAATGCGTGTGATGTCACATTGTTTGATGCGGTGCACAGTACCGGTTGGGTTGGCCTACACAACACAGTAACAGTGTTTACGTTGAAATTTTCCACATCACAATTAAACGTTACATTGTTGCGATATTTTTGTGAGAAGAAGATTACTGGATGCAGAAATACACATATTTACGGCAAAGTATTTGTGACCGGATATTTGCAGTATTTGATTGGAACATTTGACTGTACAGAAGACGTAAACAAATCTCTTTTTGAGTCGGACTTGCAGTACATATTTACCGTGTAAATATGCTGTAGCTGGATAAAGTTCTGTCTGTTGGGGAGACCGGTTTATGTCTACATTCTTCTGTGACCAAAGGTGAGTTTATTTACGTCAGTAAGTTCACATTTAAACCAAGCTTATATATAGGGTCGATTCCATGCTACCGCCCATCCATCCCCACCCCCACCCTCGTTATCATCTAAGCAATAGTTTTACTTGTTGTTATTGTTCTTGTTTTGGGGGTTTTGCCATTTTTCATGTTATGATATGTTATACATGACATAACAAACCCTTGTGGGGGTAAATTGGCAATATTGAGACTGGACGAGACCATTTTTTCCCAATTCCCTTTCGCGAGTCGAATCAAAAAATGGCGGCCAAAAATGTTCATTCAAACCAAACAATTCCAGAAGGCGGGGTTAAAAACGTTTTCCCACGATCGCAGCCAATCAGTAAAGAGAATACTGCACAGTAATTTCATGGGCTTATCTGGACCAATCAGAATCACATAAAGTGATATGTTCACACGTATAATATCAAAAATATGAAACTGCACACACTGTAGGCAAAGTGTACCGACTATGTGATAAAAAATAATCTCGCAGCTTCCGCAGCTCCACGGCGAATGGGTATGTCCTTTTGTTTTATTCTGTGGCGGGGGGGGTGGGGGAGGGGAACGTCACACATTCTATGCCCCATGCTTCATATGAGTGATCGCCCAAATGCATGGAAAAGCAATCCTATTTGCTCATTTAGAGTTCTATCTTTTCTTACCGACCAGACATTATGCAGTTAAAAGTTGTTACTGGTGTTTTTTAAAGTCTTTTTTTTTTTCTCTCATGCCACAAACGCATTAACTTGTTGTCTGAAGCCATTGTGGAAATTATTTCAATTTTCTATTTAGACGTACTGTATGCTTTCTTATTATTTAGCGTCAATTGTAAACCATAATGTTTTATTGATTGTTTAAACTTTTACGATTAATTTATATGCATTTGTGTTATGTTAGATTATTGTTGAAAATAATTTTGCTACCTACCTCATACTACATGATAATTAATTCTAGAAATAAAATACCTTCATTATTTATAAACCATGATGTTTACGCATTTGGGGACCAACATTCGATATTTCTTATGAAATAATTTCAGCATTAGTTAGAAACATTGGGTTCATACTAAATTTTAAGTATATGTTGGCTATATTCGGCCCATTCAGTATTTAATAATTTACATCATAGTTTAAAAGACAGACATTCAAGGACTGTAAGAAGTTGGTAAGCCTTGAATGAATATAATAACTGTATGCGTAATTTTATATCTAGAACGCAGGGGCCCCAGATGACCAAGTGGTCTAAAGCGGTCGCCTTTACCGATCACTGACTTCGAAATCTGTCTGCATGTGTTCGAGTCTCCGCCTCGACCAATATGGGTATGTGAGAAAGCCTACCGGTAGCTTCCCGTAGATCGGTGGTTCTTGCATGAGTTTTCCCGGGTTCTTATTCTGGCCGTCATGTATAGCCGATCTTGCGTTGAGAAATGGCGTTAAAACCCTAAACATGTCTAGAATGTATAACTTTACGTGTGTAATTTGCTATATAGACTGTTGTTTAATTTCATAACGCAATCGTACTTGTGCATTTAGAATTTTGCCTTTCCTTACAGTTCGAACATGGTATCCTCTCGCACCTATGCGGTGTAGAATCATTGTGCATCGCAAAGGAGTGCGACCTCCTTAAGGGACGGCAGAATGCTGTTTCTCTCATTTGATCCGAGAGTTTCCCCGCCACTAAATTTGTATGGCAGCCATTGGGATATCCGAATCCCTACATGATGCAGACATAAGAAGAGGCGGAAAAGCTATCATAACAAGTGAGATAATATTAATAACCTAACAATGTGGGATAAATATTTATATAATAGAACATTGGGACCATCAAAATCACTCACGACCAACACACAGCCACTTAGGTGCTATCGCGCTTGCGCTTGCTGCTGACGCAGAGAATTAAAAACCTCCAGAAAGATTGTGTTCTAAATTGGGCGCTCGCATATAGGGGCAAGGGGGCATGTTTGCCCCCTCCCCCCCCCCTTAAAAATTCTGCGGGAGACCCTGAGTTCTTACAAAACCGATGTGCCTTTTACAAATGCAAATATGTATGTAATCTTTCCATCAGAGCACACACACCCTTGCCTCTATGTTCTACCACTCATATAACTGCCAGGAGATGTAAGGCTTTATTTGCAAAAGACGCGTTGTACCGCATCGCATACATCGACCAAAGATGCCTCGTGTCTGTTAGTATTGGAATCGAAGGCACCGTTGCTTCATTGTTCGGTGAGTGTCTGATGGGAATCTTAAAGATCGCGTTATTGTGGGGGCATTAAGGGAAACCAACATTTATTTCAATTTCATTTTGAGGTACGTGTCGGCGGCGTAGGAATAAACCTCGAACTTGTCAATTAAAACTTAATATTACCAATTTACAGAGAGCAGTTTTCATGTCAGTTGCCAACCTACCTTCTCCCCACCCTAACCTCCTAACTGTAAGTTGTGTGATGAATTTTATGTATGTATGTATGTATGTATGTATGTAAGGTAATGTATGTATGTTTGTGTGTGTGTGTGTGTGTGTGTAGGTGTGTCTGTGCTGTATGTATGTATGTATAGGACTTTCCACCCTCTGACTGCCATATTCTTACATGATCGAATTTCAAAAGCCTGTGTTTGTATACGCGGCTCTTTTGGGCCTTTGTTTATTTGTTTGTTACAACGTTCTCTTTGTATATACTTGCTCTTCGCCAATTGTGTGTGTATGGTTTGGATTTTTAACGTAGCTTTAACAATGTGAGTCATATCGCTACGATGTCTGCAGTGTGGCAGTTTATAGTTATGTCTAGCGCTGGGGCAAAATGCTGCAAACATGTGGCGTCATGTTCCACCCAGTCACATTATCCTGATACCAGGCTGACCAGTCCTAACACTAACCTCTTTATACTGGGCGCCATGCGAAGTAGCTACTAGTAACATTTTTATGTCTTTAGTATGACTCAGTCGACGTTCGGACCCGCTACCTCATGCATTCGAGGCGGACGCTCTAACCACTTAGCCCATCGGAGCGGCCACACTCCACTCCACCTCCAACAGGAGTCTTTTTATTTAATTGGTATACTTCACACATTAAATACAAAGACTTCCGCTGGAGGTGGAGTGGGGCTCGACACAGAAGATTGTGAGCTCTAGCCGCCAAAAACGTAAATACAAAGAAATTACAATATTTATCTGTTCATTTCTAAACAAAAGCTGTCTTTCTTATCCGTCCGTCCAAATGTGGAAAGCGATATTTCAACAAAAATCTTTGAAATAAATGCGTGTTGGATTTTATTGTTTAGCACACACAAAAATGAATCGATATTTACTACGCTGATATTATTTAACAAGCATTTAAAAAAAAATAAAAAAAAAAAAAACCCACTCGTCTATTTGAGACGCTATTTAGTAAATATGACAGCCCAAACACACTAAGTTCTGAAGGCCATTTACCTGGCTTAAATCAGTATTGTAAACAGTTCATACACATCACGTTCTAAAGGGTCATCCACCGGGCTTGTGTAGCAAGCAAAATTATTGATTTTTAAGGAATATAGTCGCTGCAGCAAGTGAAAATGATGAAACCTTTTGAGCACCTACTCAACAAGGTAGGGCCGGATCAAGTCAAATGTTGGTGAGTTTTTTTTAAAAAAGAGCCCTCACTTTCCTGACACCATAGCCCCCCCCCCCCCATTTTGCCCTGCGCTGGGGTGGAGAGACTTTTGGCTCTGGCCGGGGGCAGCAGGGGCTGTAGTCATTTGCATGAGGGAAAGTCTTTGGCCCCGCAACCATGTTATTTTTTTAACCAGTTCCAGGTGCAAACACCAATTATACGTCAGTAAGGGTTTTTTTTTAAAACCCTTACAAGGTCCACGTGGAGAGAAATATCTATTTCACGTCTACTCACCTAGGTACTTGAATATCTTACAAGTAGATATGGTATTTCCATCCATTTTAAATTCGAACTGATTAGAATAATATTTATGTTGGTTAAAGAAACATTATGTGCCCAATTTTTAGCGTACCCAAAGAAAACAAAGTTGCTCTTGCAAAGAGTCTGCATCACTTCCGAATATTACGGAAGTCATCTGCACGTTGTGAGATAAACAGTTTCGGAACATTTCAGTGTCATAATCTTCCGTTTCTTGCACAATTAGTGTGTGGTCATTCTCTACGAAAAAAACCCCAACAAAATATTACTTGATCCATCAGAAATAGTCAAAATAGTATCGGCGAGAGAATGTCAACGTGTCTAACTCCACAAGTATTTTTTAAATAAAGACCCAGACTGTTATCTACCAAACATCACACAAAAATTAACATTTTTATATAAATTAAGAATAATTATATTAAAAAACATTTCTTTTAAAACAAAGCCATGCCATTTATACTGTTTTGCGATAACTTTCCCAGAAGACACTAAGTCAAACTCAATCTCGAACTTAATAACAAAAAAGAGAAGCAAAACAGTTTTCGGCTGATAATTTCAGGGTTTGTTGGGATCTCCACTTCGGTTATAAATATGTCGTATGACACCTTTAAGACACGATTCTGGGATAAGACCGGTCTCAAGTAATAAACTGAAGAAAAAATAGCATATACATAGTTATTAGTAAATCTGAAGTGCTTTCTAAATATTCATTTAGTTGAATTTTTTTATTTTTTTTTATTTTTCGGTGCTTTAATACAGCAAATGACTTCTTCCTCTGTAATCGGTGAATACAACACGTTATCATCGTCGTCCAGGTCCCTGACCAGATTTTTTAGATTAACTGACATGTCTTCATCAATTTCCTCATTATAATCATTGTGATTTTTTTAATACTATTATTAATTTTCCAGAAATGTCCCGTGTTGTTCGTTCTCAACTGTGTGAGCTTTAAGTGTACACAGTGACAAAACTTCCTAGCATTGTTGCTCATAATATTTACTTGCTCTTTGGACATTGTGGCTGTTCGTTTATGTGGGGTCTCCATTATACATTTTTCTGGTTAAGTGTAATTTTTTCTGAGCATTGTGACGCTGTCTTTCGGGCCAGAGTCTGTTTTATCATTAAAATGTCTTCATCTTTAGTGCCGCCTTTAGAGCATATAAGACTTGCATCGGCCGAGTCAAAAAATAATTAACCGTTTGGCAAATAATAGATCATAAGAAGTCTTACGATGAAACCTTATGTTGATACGACCATCCATTCAGGAGGAGCAGAGATATACAAATTTTCAAGGTGGCCGCTGCGGAGCGGCCATATTAGATGCCAGATTGGCACCATTTTTATATAGGACCAACTAGACAATATAAAAAGACCTTTGTTGAAAACCCCATGTGAATATAACTCTGTTCAGGAGTTGCAGTCACAAGATTTTCAACATAGCCACTGTGGCAATCGCATTGTACGTCAAATCGGCTGCAATTCTAAGTCTGGACCAAAAACCCCGTAATGATATGACCATCCTTCTAGGAGGTGTAGGAGCAACAAGAGTTTTAAAGGTCTATTATAGGGTAATACACACTATATATCAAAATGTTCATTTTTCGCTAAATAACTCAGAAATGTGCATTAAAAATGCATATTTTAACTCAGAGAAGAAAATGAAGATAATGTGTGCATTTATCGATGTTTTACGGAAAACGCTCCGGAAATATTAGCATACTTCCAGTGATAATAGGACATACTGTCGGGAAGTCCATCAAGTTTAGCGTATGTGGTGATGATGGCTGAATTTAGTGATGATAACGACAAATTTGTCATGCTCATTTTCGTTGCGTGAGGAAGGTGAACTCCTAGAAGATGGCGAAAGTAATAAATCTTAAGAAAGTTCTGCTCGCTGAGGTTAGACAGTACCAATTTAAGCCCGAACGAGACGAGAACGTGGACGAGGACCCTAAAGAGGACATAGGGCATAATGAGGCTGAGAAGCGCTTGGGCTATTCATTCTGGTAATTACTATTATAATTATGGCAATTATTATTATTATTCCGTTAATTTTATTTCAATTTCATAATGAAAAGAGAAGGGCACGAATTTGGGCGAAACTTGGATTTCTTCTGAGCAGATTGTCATGTGGGCGTGGTTCATCAACAACTAGTGGTGTTAAAAGTTAAACACTTAAGACTCAGACTGCGAGAGGTGTAGAAATAAATACTTTATTAACTTTATGACAAGTTTGTTCTTTTAAACCGTCATTAAAGGTAGACCCCGTATGTCCTTTGGGTGTGATTGTTTACTATCCTCCACAGATAGTAAAATTGAAGAATTTTATTCAAAAGAAAAAGTAATCATAGACCTGGTGTTGTATCCAGATGTTCAGCAAGCATATATTTTCTCTGTGGTTCTAGATGTTTAATACTAGTGGCAAAGGAAGTATACAGATTTATGGGGAAACAAATCTTGAGAATAATAATAATAATACATTAGCAGCAGAGAGGCTGGACAGAGTTGCTTGAATTGTCTTTGTTTGAAAAATAAAGGTGCCTACAAAAGCTGAAAATATAAGGTCAATAACGTCAAACCGAAGCCTCTAACCGACCGAGATTCTCTCTAATTGGGTTAGCTCATTTTGTTATTTGTATCGCTTACGTTTTGTTTTCATTTCCTATGGTGTGTATATTTTTGTACCCGGACATTCACTGTTGGTCGTTCACCCTCTCTGCTGCTGTAATTAAATCATTATCATATCAATAATGGAATCTCTCACAGCCAGATTAGCTCGACAGCGACTAGAGGCAATTAAAAAATATCTACCCGTCCGTGGTTCTGTTAAACAAAAATTACAAGCGCGTCAGGAGTCTCGGGTGGAAGGTGCAGAACAATTATTTAAACCAGTTGTCGAACCAACAAAGAAAATTGTTACAGCAACTGAGGCAACACAAAAAGCTCTTGAGACATTACCTGTTGATATTGCTGGCAGTATTCAAGCAGCTCAACCACCACCGTTCAACTTCCTCAACCACAACCTGAAGAACAGCCACAACCTCTGCCAAGAGTCAGAATTAAGACAGTAGATAAATTCACACCTGAAGGTATTGCCGCTATCATGGATCGAGACCAATTACTTGATATTGCCGCATTTGGATATCGCGATAGAGATAAGTATGTAAAACCCGAATATCTTAAAACTATGAGATCTATCGATTGGTTAAGGATATATATCGCATTTATACTAATATTCAGGCAATCAGAGGAAAGGAAATTAATGATGAATTTGACCTTTTTGTCCAGTCGGTAAATAATCGTCTTAAAGAAGCTAAACAATTAAGGAGACAAAGAGAAGAAGAAAGAGAGTTTCGACGTATGCAACAGGAGGAAGATATAGAATTTGAAGAAATTAGACAAAGGAGAGAATTATGTCCAACAAGTAAGAAAAAACCAAAGGAAACAACAGGAAGTGGTCTTATTATTCCATGTCCTAATAACGTCCTTGCTGATGTTGATCGACTAGAAATTCTGATTGGCGGAAAACGAGCCGGTAATAATTCCTCAGAAATTATTAATGAAGCAGCTGCTATTTGTCAGAGATTATTTACAGGCGGTGTCATGGATATTAATGTGTATCGGTCCCTCATTAATGAAATCGCCGAAGATTATTTCAGTGATTAAGGGTATGCAATTAGATATAATGGCTATAATAAGATGATTATACGTAACGCTCAACGTGGACCTGTAATGGTCAGGGTGATAAATTCGCGATTACCAACCTATAAGGCGTTCTACGGCGATGGACTCGGTGATGTTGTTCAGGGTCTGTTTAAAAGGATAGCTCCGAAAGCAATACCGATTGCAAAGCAACTGGGAATGAAAGCTGTTGACGTTGTTCATGAAAAAGGTATTGGTGCTGTTGGTGATGTTGCCAGCAAAGCATCCTCAGCAACCAAGGATAGACTAGCACGATTAATACGACGAAAACCTCAGCCAGTAAAATTACCCAGAGCTGAAGTGATGGCTGCAAATGTTAGTAAAATAATAAATCAAGCCGCAAATAAAAAATTAACAGAGTTAGCTGGTGTACCCATGTCAGAAAAAGAAAAAAATATAACCGCAAGTTTAATAGCGGGAAGTGGTCTTCGTGTTAGACGATAACAAATATAATAAAATGTTCAAGCGTGTATCTGATTCCGCACTCGACATGGATGCGCCAGTTTTCAAGGATGAATCTGCGCGATTATCAATATTATTCTTATGATGCACGACAGCCGAATCAGAGTGGGTGAATTGAGCTAAAAGTTCAGGATACAAGCAGATATTTCTTACCCGCTGAAGCATTTACTGAAGTAGAAGGTGAGATCTTAAAAACAGATAATACTGAATATGACGCTGGTGTTAGTGTTGGTTTTGTTAATAGTGGCATTATGGCGTTGTTTGACAGCGCTACGTACATGATTGGCGGAAAAAATATTGAATCGATTCAAAAAGATGTTGACGTTGCCTGCAACGATACTTGGCCTAGCAAGATACAGCGACGATTATTCAAGATCAGCTTGTCCGTCAATGATGTTTACCAAGGACACTTCTAACCACGCTGACAACAGACAATATAATATAAGACGACCAAGAAACTTCGCCGACAACGCTGACGCTGATGTGTGGCCGGTGGTTCATGGTGCTAATCCAGAATTCAACTTAGGATTTGCAGCACGTCGATCAATGCTGAAAAATGGAAGTAGAAGCTTTTCATGTGTAATTCCACTGTCACGTATCTTTGAATTCTGCAGAAATGTCAGAAAGGTTATTTTCGGAGCCAAGCAAAGGCTACAGATGATGATGTAATAATGATGTAATATGGCGACCTGCTGCTGCTGTTGATGCTGGTAAAGTAATTCTGACAAAACTTTCGTTGTGGATGCCAGTAATGACTCCAACAATACCTGAAGAAGAACGTTTACTCTCTTTTATGAGTCAAGGTGGTAAATCAATGTCATCATGGTTGACGATGACCGCAGATAGTGTTCAAAGTACAATCAATGGTTTATTCACGTGGCAGATAGCATCACAGCAAAGTGTCTTTGCACCGCGACATATATTTGTTGCTTTCCAAGATGCTGCACGAGTAAACTCACAAATACATAGTATAATGATATTTGACAAACTCGGTGTTTCTGAGGTTTCACAGAGAATAAATGGACATCAAGAACCAGCTGAGGATATATTATTAAATTTTGATCAAAATTATGTAGCACGTGCATATCATCTTTTAATGTCATTTATGGGGCGTGATCAAAATGTTGATTCTGGTTTACAAATATCACAGCTAGATTTTACAACTTTGTATCCGATCTATTACTTTTCGCTGGAACACTTGGATTTATTTAGGCAATCTGTCGTTGATATACACTTTCGAACTCGTGTGACAAGAGGAGCTATTGCTAATTACAGAGCAACGGCTATTGTACTCAGCGATAAGACAATGCTACTTGAAGGTGTTGGTGGACGAATGAGAGTTATTGATGCCCCAGTCGAAAACATGTAATTAGATCACTCATGATAATTATAATGTCATATCATCATGTTAGTGTCAGACTCACACCTGTCAGATTAAAAAACTACAGTCAGTATCAAAATAAAACTGTGGAGTAAAAATATCACTAAAAAAAGAACGAATCACAGGCGGCCCGAATAAACTATCATTGTCAGAACGTCAACTCAGGCACTTCAATGAAGCCAAACGATCAAAGATCGGCATACGACTTAATCCTGGCCTTTATTGACCTCACCAAGGTATTCAATCTGGTCAGCAGCGACGGACTCTTCACAATCCCGACGAAGATTGGATGCCCTCCAAAGCTGCTAAGCATGGTCCAGTCCTTCCACGACTACATGAAAGGCACAGTCCAGTATGATGGCTCATTGTCCGACCCCTTCGACGTCCGCAGCGGAGTGAAACAAGGCTGTGTCCTTGCCCCCACGCTCTTCGGCATCTTCTTCTCTGTCCTGTTCAAGTACGCCTTTGGGACGTCCACAGAAGGGATCTACCTGCACACGCGCTCAGACGGCAGACTGTTCAACCTGGCACGACTGAAGGCAAAGAGCAGAGTACGAGAAACAACCATTAGGGACATGCTCTTTGCAGACGATGTTGCCCTAGCCACTCACACAGAAGCTGAACTACAACGCCTGATGGACCGCTTTGCCAATGCATGCGATGAGTTCAGGTTGACCATCAGCCTAAAGAAAACCAACGTGATGGCTCAGGGCGCGAATCCCCCCAGCATCATCATCACCAACTGCAAACTAGAGCTAGTCAGTCAGTTCACGTACCTTGGCTCTACCATCATCAACAACCTCTCGCCCGACGCCAAGCTCAACAAGCGGATTGGAAAGGAATCATCAGCTCTCTCTAGGTTGTCGCAGAGAGTGTGGAACAACAGCATGCTGACCCTGAACACTAAGATCTCCGTGTACCGTGCCTGTGTGTTTAGCACTCTCCTGTACGGCAGTGAAACCTGGACCCTGTACGCCTCACAGGATAAACACTGAGCGCCTTTCACATGCGATGCCTCCGACGCATACTCGGGATCACCTGGAGCGATCGAGTGACGAACAACGAGGTGTTTGAAAGTGCCAAGATTCCCAGCATGGTCACACTTCTCCGTCAACGTCGCATCAGATGGCTGAGCCATGTGGGTCGGATGGATGACGGATGGATCCCCAAAGACATTCTTTATTCGGAGCTTGCATCTGGCAGAAGATCGATCGGACGGCCACATCTCCGCTTCAATGATGTCTACAAACGCGACATGAAAGTCCTTGAGATCGATGTCAACACCTGGGAAGAGCTTGCTCTAGACAAATCCAGCTGGCGACATGCTCTGATCACTGGTCTGAAAGCCGGCGAGGACAAGCTACGATTGCTCGTCGATGAAAAACGATCTCAGAGGAAGATAAAGCAGCTCCAACCCACACCAGACTTAACCTTCAAGTGCAGCAACTGCAGCAAGGACTGCCACTCCCGTGTTGGGCTCCATAGCCACAGAAGACGCTGCACAACCACCAACTGGGACATTTCTCATGGGAGCACTTCCATCGTCTCTCGAGACTAACGGATGCCAACAACTGATCCCCCATCAAGTTCAGACAAATTATTTACTCATTTTGGATTATCTATCGCCGGTGAGAGATCAGTACATACACACATGAAACGAGATAACTCCGCCAAGCAAATCTCTCTCTGATAGAGTAATTAAGCAGTTGTCCCACTTGATTACATGACCGTCGCGATTTGATTTGTGTGTGTGTTTGTAGTTTTCAGTAACTGTCTGTAAGCAATTAGCTGTCAGTGGATTAAATCAGAATCTGAATAAAAAATAAATATTATTATCAGAATAAATCAGAATCTGAATAATTATCAGAATAAAAAATAAATATTATCAGAATAAAAAATAAATATTATTATCAGAATAAAAAATAAATATTATTATCAGAATAAAAAATAAATATTATTATTATCAGAATAAAAATAAATCTGATTCTGAGTAAATACCACAGTCACTGTGACAGAGTTAGTTTCGTCGTCATTATAGTCACTGGTGACGGCGCATTCACAATCACAATCATCACTGACATTACAAGCAGACATAATCTCCCTCAACTGTCTTATACGAGCATTCACAATTCTTTTTGTTTTGTATTCGTGAGACAATTCGGATCTAATCTTTTCGATTGAGTGTGCAAGAGGGGCAAATAATTTCACCTATGTATCTGTAACTATTGCCAGCAACTGTAACATTGCTTGTTGAATCAACTTCATGAATCTGTAATCGACTGGTAATGTGTATTTATTTCAAATTTTCATTGTTGTAATAATTCAGAATCACACATAATTTTCTGAGGATTAAGTTCATCAGATATTTTTATACCGTCATGTTGTAATTTTTCAATCGCAGAAATAATAACATTAATATTTTCATGATTCATTATATAATAAATATTTGTTTAAAATGAAAATATTTCTGAATCAGAATAATAATGATAAAAATATTTATGAATCAGAATAATAATAAAAAATATTTCTGAATCAGAATAATAATAATAATAATAATAATAATAATAATAATAATAATAATAAACAAAAAATAAACATCAGCAATGATGATCGGTCAACCATTCCAGTAAATTCATGAGGTCCTAGTCTTTTGGGTCTTTCCTTTGATGACCCTAGTTTTCTGGGTCTACCCTAGTATTCTGTAAGGGCCTTTCTTATGGCCCACAGGCACCTCATGATACTTTTTGTTTTGGCGACAATTCCTTCTGAATGTCTTGTGTGGGGTATACCCTTCAGTGAGGTCACAAGGTTAAGAGCTTACATCATCCTACTGTTTATTTTTGAGGGGTTCCAATTTTCATATAGAAATTATAATTATATTATATATTATAAATATTTTTTAATTTCATGTACACTCCCCCCAATATCAAACCTGGGGTGAGTGCAAAACAACACCCACCACGTGTTTGACGTGGTGAGGAAGTGTACATGAAATTCCTTGGGGTTTGGAACCCCCCACTTTAAGAAAAATTGGCATCGTACCGTCACCGTCGACGATACGTCTGTTACGGGAATCGAACCAGAGGCCTCAGTATGATAATCCAACGTTATAACACTGCGTCACTGTCTGATTCTTACAAGTATAAATTTTATAAATCATCATGAGGTTAGCTAATGCTGAATAAGCAGGCAACCTACGTGCGACCAGTATACTGAATAAAATTACGATTATTGTAAACTGTAGTGTGGATTTATTTCAATTTCCAAATATACTGTATAAAATATCTGCATTCGATGATTCTACACAAGATGTTTGTCTGTAGGTCTGTATACCTGCTCACCTGGAAGATCTAAAAATAACTTACCTAGATTTGTTGAGGTTACATTTACTAGATAAGCAGGCAACTTACGTATGACCAGTATATTGAATAAAATCACAATTATTGTAAACTGCAGCATGGATTTATTTCAATTTCCAAACACCCATATAAAATTAAATCGTGAAATCTACGATCTTACACACATTCCTGCCGTGTTAAAGTGTACTGCTATCAACCGTTGCCAAGGATTCTAACATCGATCGATAAATCAACTTAATGAATCTGTCAGATGGTAATGTATTACTGCTGTCTAAAAATAACTTGCTGCTGTATTGATTCACACAGTTGAGATATACACAATCACACATCAAATTTGATAACGATATATTCATTATTTTTCTGAAATTATCAGGGACGAAGTAACATACAGGAAAGAGATATATCAAGCAGGATATTTGCGACCAGTTGTACTGAAGCACATTGAATATTAAAATATTTGCCAGCAGCAAATGTCGAAGTAAATATTATTTCTTCACCTGTCTCAACGTTTGTGGATATAACAACCTTTGCGTATCGTGGACCGCCAGTATTTCCAAATTGTAAATTCTGACTCTGTGTAACAGCCCACAAGTTACTTAAAGAGTTGTCCTTTGGATTTGAATTAATATGATTGATCACAAGTCCATCTTTGATCAATCCATAAGAATACTTGTAGACAAACCTAAGTGAGTAATAATTTTTATTCCCCTTAGTACAGAATTTGAGATAACCAGTATTATTGACATTCCCGACTGTTTTTTTTTATTCGACAGTTCCTGATGATACCATCTCGAGATGCTTCATAATTCTTGATGATGGGATGCTTCACTAATTCATTTTGCTTCATTTGTATAATAATATTTGTTTAAATCATTATTTTGAAAATCTAGCCAGATAGACTTCAGCATTTTTATGGGGGATTCGGCTTCATCGGCGTTATCTTTTTTATCATAATATCGTTTCAGCTGTCTGTATTTTTTACCACCACATTGCACACAAAACTGAGTTTCTCCTCTAACCCCAACACCACACCGTAAACACGGTTTTGGTCCTACAATTCCGTGTCGAACGCTTTGCATATGATATCCACAGAATTCGTTTACGCATGCCTTATTACAAGGAGTTGTAAAACCCATCATTAGCCACTTTCAGTTATTCTTTGTTTGAATCATTATATTCATACTTACACTTCAATTTAAATATATATTTGTCTTAATTATAATATGGAGGAGTTTGAGAGATTATCTGCAATTAAGCGCTATAAAGTCAGATTTGATCTTGACAAACTGTCGAAACCTAAATTTAGTTTTTCAAAGCAAGATCTTGCTTTAATAAATAAGAATATAACTGATCGTATCCATGAAACCAAGAAGGAATTTCACGATGATGACGCGGATCATGTGTGGTCAACATTCAGAATCAAAAATATTGTCGATGCTACAGTGAATGATTCGCGTGCAGGAAGAACTATTAACAATCTCGACAATCAAAGATATTTTATTCTAATAAAATTTACTGTGCAGACAGACGATGACACTTATATTATCCGTGACAAACGTGACCCTGCCCGTGTACATGTTGGAAGTAGCATCGTCACGTTGAATAAAAATTCCAAACCAGGAACATTGACTGGTATCGACAAACCATATTATGAACGGGAATATCCTGTGACTGCAGTTGTTTATGCGATATATCAGCTGACTGATAAACCTAGCGTTACTGATCTCAAACCAATAAAACTATCAAGGATAAATTGTGTAGCTGAGCGAGTTACAGAACACTTCACAAATGAGATATGTGGAAACGGTTTAATGGATCTATAACGTGAAAAAACAAAACAAGTGGGCAGAACAGTTAAAGATACCGGAGCGTCTATCAAAGATGTTGCTGAGCTGGGAAAGAAATTAAATTTTCCAATAACAGTGAAGACGTTAACCGGTGAGATTTTATACAAATCGAAAGGTGAATCAAGGGGAGTCCCGATCACGATTATTGATCATAACTCACATGCATGGACATCGGCCATAACAATATTGCCACGAGACAGAACAGTTAAATTTTATAATGATTATATATTTGATTTTATCAGAAATATCAGTAAGAGTGACGCTGTATATGTTTGACTGTTTCAAAGTTCCGGCCTAGTGGAGAAATCCATCGTGCAGAATTTCTCCACGACGAAATGAAAAATCTTGCGTTGAAATACACGAACGATAATGATGTTATCGGAAATTACTGAATAACTGTTTTACCGTTCCATCAGTTGCTGCTCATTTTGCTCAGGAGAAAAATTCATGGAAACCGACACGACTGGAATTTCTTGTTGATATTCAATGTAGTTGTATTGAATAAGGACACGGCGGATTGTGGAATACTAAATATGATTATAGTGACGTTATCTCAGTTGATATGGTAGCATGTTATCCTGGACATTTTCTTGGATACGGAGAGTGTTCTGAATACTTTAAGAGATTTGGTCATCCAACACACGAGATGACCAGAGTTGCGATAAATGGACCCCTGCCAGATTTTAACTTAACCGTATTCACCTGTATAGAGTCATTCGAGTTTACAGAAAATCTCCATCCGATTACTTATGCTTGGTTTGGGAGACATTTCTCAGAAAAACATTGGGCTCCAATAGTACTATTACGATACATGCTTGATAATAAAATATTGATATCGTTGAAAGTAAATGAAGCAATTATATCATATCATTCACAAAAACAAATTTGGTTGCTACAGCAAAAGAAATATTCTGATGATGAACATCCTGATATGACTGATTATGAAAATAAAGTTGCAAAAGATCTTGATAGGAAAATAATTGGTAAATTTACTCAAGGAGGATCATATGATCATAAATGACATTGTACAAGATCAATTATGGACGATGCTGAACTCGATTTTATAATTGCTGATATAACGGAGAAAAACATATTTACAAATCGAAATGATGCTTGTTTATCAGACGGAACTAAATTAGGTACAGTGGTGAGCTATACTGATGGTGAGTCACCGGAGTTTACTCATTTAAGATCTTCGATGTTCGCGTATGTTTCAATAAATTTATCATCAATGATAAACAAATTTAGTGATACTGCAGTTAGAGTCGCTACAGACTCGTTTTATATCAATAAAAAATATGCAGAATTGCTAGAACAATTACATATCGGCGCTGATGCATCATGGGGCGAATGGAGAATAAAACGAGAGAAGATATTTAGTTATTCTGAATCTACCAACGTTGAAATTAAGAGTATTTATTACAAAAATAATCAAATATCAGAATTGTCATCTGAACCACTGAATATTTTTAGGCGGTGGTAGATAAATTTGCCATATTGCCTGTCGTGCTAACCAACATGAGACATTTGCCGCATCAGCAAGTTTACTAATCGCTGCTTTACCTCTCCAATATCCTCTTGGGCTATAATAAACCGACTCCATTATTATTATGATAATAATTAGTTGATTAATTACTGGCCCATAGCACTAGTTTACCTTTCATTGCAGATTTTATTAGAAAGCTAGCAAGTTTTTCTCTGAGAGATTTATTTTTTATGGAATTCAGCGCGTGAATCGACTTCACATCTGCAATATGTCATTGTTGTAAATCTTTATTTTTATGCGCGACATCATGAAAGTGACATTCTTGATCAATCGCAATTTTTGGACACTCTCCAGGCCTTGGTTAATCTCTTTCGTCAAGTCGGATATCAAGTCGGGTTCCGGGACCACAATAATTATATCCAGGAAGTTGTTTTTCTCCTGGGTATTTGGCCCGTGGAGTTCCTGGTAATTTTCCTAGTGAAGCAGTGATATCACCACCCTTGATATTCATCAAGGACGAAATACATCTGTATTTGCTTGTACCACATTTCACACACTTGCCTGTAAGTGCACGCTTTTTATTTTTTGTTATTATTGTTGTTAGTCCACTGGTAGGGGTGGGCACTCTGAATTGAACACAATATAAATTCATATTATATGGATATTATTGACTTCTCAGCGACACGAAAGCAGGAGCCAGTCAAGCATCATCCAGCACTACCAAATTCTATCAGAGCAATTATCATAGGTCCATCTGGGTCTGGTAAAACACAATTATTACTTAATCTGATAATGAGATGGCTCAAGTGGGATAAGTTGTACATGGTACAACTGTAGATGATGAAAGATGCTATGATGTACTTAAAGGTTTTAATGAAAATGCAAAATTGTTGAACAAGGATGATAATGATATTATT
>JAECUM010013048.1:0-68398 GCA_016617855.1 Megalonaias nervosa | reverse complement strand
CCGTGGGTTACCTCTTTCATACTCATCACCGTGGGTTACCTCTCTCATACTCATCACCGTGGGTTACCTCCCTCATTCTCGTCACCGTGGGTTACCTCGCTCATACTTATCACAGTGGGTTACCTTCCTCATACTCATCACAATGGGTTAATTCCCTCATAATCATGACAGTGGGTTACCGCTATCATACTCATCACCGTGAGTTACCTCCATCCTACTCATCACCGCGAGTTACCTCCCTCATACTCATCACCGTGGGTTACCTCCCTTATACTCATCACAGTGGGTTACCTCCTTCAGAAAGATGATAACTGCTACAAAGCTGTAAATTTGTTAGTACAACCCAACGTGGATAAAACCGTAATCTGTTGATAACTACATCATCAAATTTTACCTATTAGGTAGAAGAGAAAAATGTAAAGAATTCTTTCCTTGCCGTGATGTCACAACGTTACATGTTGGTACCCTGTACCGATAACATCACAATGACGTGCATCATAGTCTGGCTTTTACCTTTTTCTTATCGCTTTTTGTTTCAATTTGCGATTAGAAAAGTAACTTAGGTTGCAGTCAGTGCGCTCGTGTACTAATGCGCGAAGCCTATGGTATAAAGATTAGATGACCCGGATGTCACAAGTACCTTACGCACATTCACAACTTTTGAGGTCAATCCTGTAGATCATACCAAGAATATATGCTGAAAAATTCCATTCGGATAACCTCGGGTATTTAAGAAAAACAAGGATTGACCAAGAAGTTGCGAATTTTATTTAATTTTTTTCATTCGCAGCTTCTGCGTCTATCCTACTGTCAATCCAATCGCACAAATTGCTGAGATGGTCCTAATAGATTGCACTTTCCTTTCTGCGAAGAAACTTCCGACGAAGAGAATATTATCTTTTCATCGTTAATGACTGCCGACATGAGTCTGCTTTATCGGTTTTTCAATTTGGATATTTGCATCATTCAATACAATAATTTCCCAGATTTTGTTTTACTGGTAATCCTGGCTGTATAATAAAATACCTTGTATATCTTAGGTGTCGTTAAAAGAACGTTTAATTCCTTTTTATTTGGCGTAAGGTTCATGGATGTAATTTGGATTGGGGAGAATAGAGCTGAATTCAGATATACGCCTATAAAAAGACTGCTGTCTCCGTTTGGTCTTTTTCATTTCCTGAACTTCAAATGTAACTTGGAATAACATAATTAAGTGATAGCTGTTCTTTTTCGCCTTTTAGATATATTTTATAAGCCATTTATTGGCTTGTCTCTCTTTCTGACGCAAATAATAAGTGTAGATAGGCAATAGAAAGGACCAAATAGGTGTTATTATTGACTGTATAGCTCAAACTTTAAGACACAACGTTCTAAATAGTCTTTTGAATAATAAAATGGCATCTCTTCCACAGTATTCATTAATACCAAAGTCTCTCCCCACCACTCCCCACCCCCGGGGCCGTATAGTGGTAACAAGTGTTGTATTTTTAAAATGCACCTTGCAACCTCTCAACCTTTCAGCAAATGTTACGTTAACTGAGATAAACATGAAACTTACCACTATTATTTCTGACGTGTCACTCAGACATTTTGGTGTTTGAGCATGAGTGGTAACATACCGCACTTGAGGTCATATAGGGTCATATCTGGAAAACAAAGGGCAGCTATATGTGCTCACAGCGGAAACTCTCTGTAAACATATCAACAGGTTTTACTTCGGGCTGGTACTGTGGTGTCATTGGGCTGGTACTGTGGTGTCATATGGCTGGTACTGTGGGGTCATGCGAGATTTATCGGGTCATAACGGGAAATCCCATGTTGAAATGTACGTAAATTAACATTGGAATGGTACTATGGGGCCATACGAGAAATGTGATGTTAATATGAAGAGTGTTGTACGTTTCCATGTTAACAAATGTGTCGGGCCAACATTTATAGGGTCAAACATACTATCCCAACACATTTTAGAATTACAAACAAACACAGGCTACTATGCCAACACATTTTAGAATTACAAACAAACACAGACCATACTATCCAACACATTTTAGAATTACAAACAAACACAGACCATACTATCCAGCACACAGTTTTGATATACAATCGAACACACACCACTATTATGCAACAAAAAGGGTAGGAATCTTTCATGACACGCTATACCTACATACATATTTTCACTCATACTATCACAAAAGGGTAGGAGTGTTTATATACACATTGTACCAACTCAAATATAATATGACATACAAGGAAGTGTAGGAGGGATTTTATAGAAACACATTGCCCACACAAACATACTGTCAAATATAAGAGAGTGGTAATAGGTTTTGAGTTTTAGCTGACACTGACACGCACAAACATAAAAACGCACATATTTATTGGCAACAATTCTGAGTTGTATCTATCTTTTTTTTTAAGTTCTAGTTGTTCCTGAGAAGAACCAATAGGTCTCTGCAATGTCTCTTCCTTAAATATTTCGCCAGGTTAGGGCACTGTGCCGTACGACGTTCTCCCCATCTCTCTCTACTCCAAGACGTCTTCATGAAGACAATGAACCTTATATGCTTAAAGCGCAACCATGAAGGAAAATGTTAATCCAATTCTGTACGCAGCCGTGAAGGAAAATGTCAACTCAATTCGGTACGCAGCCGTGAAGGAAAATATCAAACCTAATTCGGTACGCAGCCGCGAAGGAAAATGTCAAACCCAATTCGTCACTCAGCCGTGAAGGAAAATGTCAACCCAATTCGGTACGCAACCGTGAAGGAAATGTCAGTCCAATTCAATACGCAGCCGTGAAGGAAAATATCCATTTGATTCGGTACTCGGAAGTGAAGGTAAACGTTCGTCCGATTCGGTACGCAACGGTGAATTAAAACGTCCATCAAATTCGGCTGATGGTGTCTTATGTTATGAATGTGTGAAGTTGTTGACGGGAGTTTCACTGGCATCTGATTGATGTTGTGCATCTTGAGAACTTTGACTTTCAGTCACAAGTAAATATTATTTAGATCGATGCAATCTTCGGTTTGTCATTTGATTTCAGATTCGATATGTGCTAAGATGGTCAAGCACGATACATGATGAAATTGTACTATCTGGGTTTTTTGCATCGTCATCTTTGTAGGTGGCATGGTAAACAGATCGGATTCTGACTTGAAGCAATTGCAAAAATCTAGATGCATCAGTGTCCTTTTCTCAGTTTGCAGTCTAATACATCCGTCTGCCAGTTTTTTCTTATTTTCTTATTCTCTTTCTGAAACTGTCTGTGAGGTCTGAAACTGTCTGTGAGGTCTGAAAAGCTTTCAAGGTCTCTTTCCGTTTTGTCCTTGCTGTGACGGACCAGACGTGTCTTGTCCTTGCTGTGACGGACCAGATGTGTGAAGCGAATTTATAGGTTATGTCCAAAAGTTTTTTTCCAGTTTGTAGCAGTATATATTTCCTGCTTTCACGAGGCCTCCTGTAGGACTACGTTTTGGAAAAACCCTTTTACTTGCACAATGTTGTGTCTATTAAAACATACAATACGCGAGTCATCTTTAACAAGATAACCGAGTTGGGATTTCGGATTTACAACAGGACACTTTTGATGGTGTATGATTTGAATGAAAAAGAATATTGATTAATACGTGCGTGTATAAGATTCAAATATTGGACAAATTAACATAATACTCACGAACTTAAAAATGCAACAAATATAAATGCAAATTAATGACCTTACACAGTGCAAGGACAAAGGTGAACAAATCACAACAATTTCACACGATGAAAAGAATAGGTGTTTTACTCAATAGTAAAAATGATGAATTTACTGAGCTAGTGATGAATTGATCGGGCAGATATCATACAGAAATATCTTTACACTCCCAAAACAATGGGTATAACAAAACCCCCAAATTAGCCCACGGCTATAAGATTACATGCATGGAGTAACACAAAACACTCCTGTCAATATCACACTTGGCTACCAGTCACGCTGGTCAATCAAGCAAGCATCATTATAGGTAGTCACCGACCACCATTCAATTCCTTGGTCAATCAAGCAATCGGTTCCCACCAATCTGGTCTGCAACGCCCAATCAGCTACTACTCGACCAGCAACACTTCACTCAGCTCTACGGCTGCTATGGTTGACTTCTATGGTTAGCTCTATAGCTGGTACCACGTCAACCACGATCACCATGGATCACTCTGGTCACCTGAAAATACATCTAACACCGTGTACTACTTATGACACGGCATATAGGATAAAACGTAATGACGTTATATACGGCAAGTTATACAAATCACATTATTGGTACAATAGTACAAAACAATAAACAGGTTCAGAAGAGAACCCGTGTCCGATAAAATTCCGTCCGATAAAATTCCTATGGTACTAAACGTTTCTTAATAAAATGCAACTTTATATTGTTAACGTAAATCTCTTGCTAAGTCACAAACAAGAATAGAAAGTATTGCATTATACCACGCAAGCCAAAGCTACATAGAAAATGTACAAAAATAAACGTAGTAGTACAATAGCTGTAATTTACAATATACAAAAGAAATAATATACATAAGAAATTAATAAATTACATACCTCTACAGCTGAAGATGTGCAAGTCCCTAAGTTTTATTGGTGTGGTCCCTCTCAGACTTGTCATCATAGAGGAGACCCCCTAGTTCCAAATTTTTTTTTATTTTTATTTTTTTAAAAATGTTTTTCTGTTTTATTAATATGTGTGTGTTATTTGTATTAATTTTATAGAATTTCGTTTTTATGAATTTTTGATTTAGGGTTTATACACCATTTTTCCTATTCTATTGTAAAATACTCCTCAACCCGGGCTGGTCTTGGAGTTTATTTATTGTAAGTGATCATTGCCGGTGATCAGTATTGTCCCTAAGTTTTATTGGTGTGGTTACTCTCAGATTGACATCATTTGAGTAACCCCTTTGTGACAAAGGTTAAAGTATTTTATGTGTTCATGGTTTTTTCCATATGTGTGTTTCTTGTAATAATTTTATTAAATTTCGTTTTTATTAAATTTGGAGTAAGGGTTTGTACACCTAAGTAGACTGCTTACTGACAAAACGTTCCATAATGTGAAGATATCACTTACCGTGAGGCATTTATACACAGGCGATGTAGCCTACATCGTCTGTGCGCTGGAAAAATTCGGTTTTTCCTATCGAAAGCACTTCGCACGTGCAGCATAGGATGAACCGAACTCACCGTTTCGGAATAATGTACAATATACTAAAATCACCCTCGGGTATCGTTGTACACAAAAAACGAAACCCGAGTATATGTAAATAGAGAGATTTATACAATTCCGTGACATCATCATTGGTTTCAAGATGGGTTTTTACCGTACGAAAGTCGAGTTTAAAATATTTACTGAACGTTTTCTCGTTGTCGAGAAACTGCTTGGTACATAGGACAAATAAATCGTTTTCAGAAATGTAGTTTCACCGTGACGTTTTCTTTCACGTCTATAATATTTTGTCCAATATCTCCCTTTATACTAATATTGACAATAAAATTAAATCACGATTTGTTGGCATGATGATAATAAGGAAGTATAAATTTTCGGTGAAGGTTGTACGTGTTTCTTCCTTTATCGTAAACAGCTATGGCAGAATTTACATTGAAAGCAACGGAGCGGATGTGGTTTTTTTTTATAACGTTGTATTCGACCACATCAATATACACCAGCAGTAAATTTATTCCTTCGTTGAATTCGATAGGGTAGAGTAGAATCCATCGTGTTGTGAATTTCATTTACTGGAGCGAGAATAGTGTATCCACCCAGAATGAAAATATACTGAGAAAAACAATAAACATCGTTTTGCAGTCAGAAAAAAATACGTTTTAAGATGAGCAATTTTATGGCAGATTGCATTCTATCGTTAATGTCCTCACTGTGTGGGACACCTAAATTGATTGATAATTACCTGGGCTATCTCTACAAAAATACTTCTTTAGCATATTTACATGACATTGCCGTTTCTGTTTCCGCATCTTAGGTGTGTTAATGATATAATTTAAATTATCTATTTTCTTTAGTATGTAGTGGATTTTGAGATTTTGAGGTATGGACAAAAGAGATAGAACTCTGTCTCCAGGCTGAAAACTCCTTTCCTGTATATTTCCGTCATACCTTAGTTTCATCTTTTATCTTTAACTAAGTAGAGTGAAGATTTGTTCTTGCTACTTTACAAGCCTTTAACAAGTTATATTTAAAATGAAAGATATAGTCAAGAAAATTATTCTTGGAATTTTTATTCGAAAGAAGTTTCTCTTTTTACAACTTCAATGGTCCTCGGTCAGTATATCCAAAACCTAGTTCAAGGACTAAATTCTAATGAATCTTGAACTGATTCTCTAACAGAAAACAACGAATTGAACACCCTCATTCGAATCTTTTTCTAAATGAAAACAATATGACCAAATCATATTTTTCAACGCTTGCTGAAATCTTTCTAAAAACCATTGACTTTCAGGGTAATAGAAGATTTGAACTGTTGGATGCTCAATTCATGCATAACTTGTTGAAAATTCCAGACATAAAATTTTACCCTTCTTCCGATTGGACACATTTGCGAAGATCCAACAGTGTAAAACAACTTTATTAAAGCTTTTACCGTGGTTTTAATCTAAACATGTCTCAGGGGCCCCGAGTGGCGAGTGGTCTAAAGCGCTCACCGTTACGGATCACTGCCATCTCACCTCTGCCAATATGGGTATGTGAGAAAGCTTGCCGGTAGCTTCTCGTGGGTAGGTGGTTCTTTCCGGGGTTTTCTCGGGTTCTTCCTCCACCATTAATACTGGCCGCCATGTATAGCCTATCTTGGGCTGAAAAATGTCGTTAAACCCTACAACAACAACAACAACAACAACAAATATGTCTCAAAGGAATAGCATCTGAAAATCGTATGGATGCACACATTATAGTCAACAAATATTGGTTGCCTGACTTAGTCTTAGATAATGGACATTATTCTGCTAAACGGTTCGTCAAATGCAGGAATAGGTTTCAGATGAGCCATAGGTATCTTATTTCGTGAATTAAAACTGATTGAAGATCTTGCGATAAGTTTTATTGATTCCTAAATGAATAACCAAGGAATTTCATGGGCTAAGCTTTGCATTTCCTGTCGATATGACATCGGAACAACAATTTGATAGCTCACTGACCACTCGTCACCAGCGGGTACCTCAGGTGGTCATTATGTTCTCGTAAGGACCCCATTTTTCACAAAGTAACAAGCTAGTACCCCTTTGGCTTCAGTGACATTAATAGCTCTCTAAAACAAACATGAGATCTCAGGATCTTGTTTCCTTTTCATCCATGAGTGAGTGACTTTTCTCACCCTGATAAGAATAAAGAATGAGTGTAACAAAACGATCATTGTTATCGTTATCTATGGATTAATCAATAATATGAGCAAAGAAAAAGTGACCTCATCACAACATTGACTAAGTAAATGTGTCAGCTAAAAGAATATATTTTCTGATCAACATCATTCTCAAGAGCATTCTTTGTCATAGCTTTAATAACTGCACAAGCCGGGTATAAATCAGGGATTTCATTTTCAGTAGGATCGACTCTCTGATCCAAACAAGGCTTCTCAGTTACAAGTGGATTAACCACAATCTTATCTTCAGCTATGTCATTTCCTATTAATAAATGAATACCCTCGATGGGTAAAGAGGACACTCTTCCGACTGTCACGGGTCCTGAGACTAAGTCTGATGACAAATTTACACAATTGGGAGGAACATTAACAAAGCCGCACTCTCCTTCTTGAATAAAAGCACTCTCATTAGAAGAAGACTTCTCAGTAAAAGGCAATGTACGTGATAATAAAAGACTCTGAGTAGCTTCTGCGTCCTTAATATTTTAATAGGGGCAGCATGGCAGAATAACCAATATGTGATATAGAACCGTTCGACAAAAATAGCTAATAATTATCCAAACTAGAATTAGACAGGGGTTTATATCACTCAACAAGTGTAGCGCTTTTAATGAAAGACCGTGACCTTGGCCTCTTAGAAATAAGAAATAAGAGCACTTGGATTAGCTCTGTCTTTATTGTGCTGCTTATTTTTGAATTTGTAGCAATTAGAAATGACGTGCCCTTTCTTTCTGGAATAGGTGCACGTGGGTAGATTAAAGGATTTCTGATCAGTCTTATAAGACTTTTGAATTTTAAAAGTTGTACCAGATTGAGATTCGGAAGTACTTGTATGAGACAGACGATTTTTTGGGGCCTGAGAGATGATTTTTTTGGGCCAAAAATCAGGCGGGAGGAAGACTTATTAACAAATTAAACTTTGTGTGAGTCAGGCAATAATCATCATTTGTGCGACTAGCATTTTCCAAAGTTTCCATCACTATAGATATTGACATCACTATGGATGCAATTCTTGAACTCTTCAACTAACATGAGCTGTCTGAGGTCATCGTGATCTTTTTCAACCTTCTTGGCTGAACACCACCTATCAAATATTTGTTCTCTTCCGATGCAGATTAGACGTAGGTTTGTTCAGTTTCTTTATTATAATTCCTAAACCCCTGTCGATATGCCCCAGGAACCAACTCATAACCCTTTATGACATATTCCTTAACTACAATTCATCAGCACTTTGCTGTACTAACAATGAAATGTATATATCACGACCTCTGCCAATAAGCACACTTTGTAATAACAAAGTCCAATGCTCTCTTGGCCATTTCAAATTTTCAACGATTTTCTCAAAGTAAATAAAATATTTCTTAACTTCCTTTTCTTTAAAACTGGATCCTAACTTAATATTTCTGATAATATCAAAGCCTAAACTTGCGTGTATAGGGGTGGGTGTGCGAACTCTGTTTGCCAGCTTAATCTATATGGAATTTCCTTTCCCTCTTTTCTCTATACATCTGCCTCTTTTTCTCCTTGAATTTACATTTCTCTCTTTCTGCATTTGCATTGTATTATCTCTCTCTCTCTCTCTCTCTCTCTCTCTCTCTCTCTCTCTCTCTCTCTCTCTCTCTCTCTCTCTCTCTGAGTTTTCATTTGTTTCTCTTCTCTTTCTGCATTTTCATTTGCCTTTTTATTATCTGTAATTCCTTTCCAAGGTTGACATTGCCGGGGTGGGAGTGGGAGACAAGCGCCCCACTCCTCCAGAAATGCCCCATACGGCTTGCGTCTCTGATCGCCTCGGTCAACTAAAATCCAGCTCCTGGTCTTCACGAGTGGCTTAGCTTCTAAGTCCGGTGGACCATGATTCCACTAACAGGAGAAGGGGTGAAGGTGGGCCACTGGCGCCTTAAAACCAGTCGCTTCAGGTAGATGGGGCTCGTAAACCTTGAATGGTAGCTCATCTAGGAGTCGGAAAACTCTGATCCCAAACCTCCTCTGCCTTGCGGCTATACCCACTCATGGGAAAGGCTAAGGGAGTAAACACCGACAGAGAATCCGGAGACGAAGTCCCTAAGGCGGTCTGACATTGACTCCAATGTCATTCCGGCAACTCCTGCGACGCCGTTGGTGCCAAGTTGTATCGGCATTCGTCGATCCCTTGGGAACACCAGCTGAGTGGAGAGGGGGGACCTGCTGCATGGGGAACAGCTGATTCTCCATACTACCCTGCCCAGGCTTCATAGCTCCACTGGAGAGGATACTACAGCGTCGTCGTAAGGCGCCGGCACAACACGGAAAGTACCAGTTTACCGGTTCTAAGCAATAGCTCGATTGGCGTAGAGCTTGGCGCCAAAGGTTGCTTCCGACGGTGGGAGAGACCGCCATGTCTCATTGGACAGCTACTGTCCGCCTTAAGTTGGGCAGCCCCCAGTCAGTAAAGTGCTGTCCCGCCATGACCTGCCTGCTTCACTGGGTGCGTGGAGCTTAGCGAACCATCTCAACAAGCAGGCCACAAACTCCGCACCAGGCAAGACTCAAAGAAGAAAAAAGAAGGCTCCAGCTCTTCATTTCGCAAGCTGGAACGTCAGGACCATGTGTCCTGGACTCACTGCTGACCTGTAGCAGATCGACGACACATGGAAGACTGCCGTCATTGACAGAGAACTTTCCCGACTGAGCGTCGACATTGCCTGCCTTTAGGAGACCCGACTGGCCGACAGCGGTACCATCAGGGAAACCAACTACACCTTCTTCTGGCAAGGAAAGTCCTCGGATGAACCTAGACAGCACAGTGTCGGCTTCGCTGTAAAGAACACGCTCGTCGCCTTCATTGAGCCTCCGTCGTCAGGCACTGAGAGGACCCTTGCGTAGGGCTGTCAACATCTTCAGGCCCAGTCAACATCTTGAGCGTGTACACCCCAACCCTCTGTTCCACCCTAGAGGAGAATGACCAGTTTTACGAGGCTCTGGATCAAGCAATATCCAGTATCCCCAACACTGAAGGCCTCTACCTACTAGGAGACTTCAATGCTAGAGTGGGAGCTGACCAAGAGGCCGGGACCACCTGTCTCGCCTCTCATGGAAGGGGCAGGATCAACGAGAACGGTCAGCAACTGCTGAAGATGTGCTGCTCCCACAGCCTATATGTGACCAACACCTTCTTCAAATTCAAGGAAATCTACCAGATGTCATGGAGACACATACGTTCCCGTCACTGGCGCGCGGAACTGGCCAGTATCCTCCTCACCCTCAGCTACCACATCGCCGACTGCGACACGAACCACTCCCTCGTGGCCAGGTAAGGTGCGAATAATACCCAAGAAGCTGCACCTCGCCAAGAAGAAAGGTCGCCCTCGCATCATCACCTGCTGTGCAAGCAACCCAGAGAAGACACAGCAGTTCATCAGCAAGCTGCAGGAGGCTCTCACCAAAGAAACACCTGATGACACCATCGACTCCAGGTGGTCCCACCTCCGAGGCGCTGTGTACAATTCAGCCATTATTGCCTGCGGGAAGAAGGAGAGCAAAAATACCGACTGGTATGATGCCAACTGGGAGGAGATGGAGCCCGTAACTGAGGCGAGGAGGAAAGCCATCGTGGCGCCTAGCCCTAGTACACTGCAAGCCCTCGGGACTGCCAGGAACAACGCCCAGCGGACCTTCCCGCCACTGCGTCAACACCTACTGGCTGAACCTCTGCACCAGTATACAGACAGCTGCCGATACCGGGGATGCAAGAGGCATGTACGAGGGTATCAAGAATGCGACAGGCCCCCCAACCCCCAGGACCGCCCCCCTCAAGTCCAAGACGGGCGAAGTCATCACAGACCAGGGGAAACAGCTGCAGCGCTGGGTTGAGCACAATCTCGAGCTGTATGCAATCCAAAACGTCGTCACCGACACCGCCCTGAACGCCATCACAGACCTGCCATTCATGGGGGATCTAGACACACCGCTCACCCTGGAAGAGCTCAGAAAAGCCATCGACTGCCTCGCTTGTCGGAAGGCCCCTGGGAGCGACGGCATCCTACCTGATGTCCTCAAGAGCGGGAAACCAGCACTGCTCCAGCCATTGCACGAACTCCTCTGCCTCTGCTGGTAACAGGGACACATCCCCCAGGACATGCGAGACGCCAACATCATCACTCTGTACAAGAACAAAAGAGACCGTAGCGACTGCAACAACTATCGGGGCATCTCCCTCCTCAGCATCGTCGGAAAGGCTTTCGCCCGTGTCACCCTGGTGCGTTTGCAGACCCTAGCCTCCCGCGTCTACCCAGAATCCCAGTGTGGCTTCCGAGCCGGCCGGTCAACTATAGACATGATCTTCTCACTACGCCAGCTGAAGAAGAAGTGTCCTAAGCAGCAGATGCCCCTCTACATCGCCTTCATAGACCTGACAAAGGCGTTTGACCTGGTCAACCGGAGCGGACCCTTCAGGCTCCTGGAGAAGATCGGCTGCCCCCCACGACTGCTCGCTGTCCTCACGTCGTTTCACGAGAACGTGCACAGCACAGTGTGCTTCAACGGCACAACATCTAAGGCCTTCCCAGTCAGCAGTGGTGTGAAGCAAGGCTGCGTCCTTGCGCCGACGCTCTTTGCCATCTTCGTCTCCATGCTCCTCCAGTACTCCTTCAAGGACTGCAGCGAGGGAGTGTACATCCACTCCAGAGCTAACGGCAAGCTGTTCAACATCACTCGTCTCCGTGCAAAAACTAAAGTCACAGAGGTTCTCATGCATGAATTGCTCTTCGCCGACGATGTAGCCTTGACATCACACACGGAAGATGGACTGCAGCAGCTGGTATGCCGCCTCTCCCACGCCTGCAAGGAGTTTGGACTCACCATCAGTTTGAAGAATACGACCGTCATGGTGCAGGATGCAGACTCCCCTCCCACCATCGCCATCGATGGGTACAACCTCGAAGTTGTTGAGAACTACACATACCTTGGGTCCACCATCTCCAGTTCGCTCTCCATTGATGCTGAGGTGAACTGCAGGATTGCCAAGGTATCAGCAGTTATGGCCAGACTGAACTAGAGGGTCTGGAACAACCCCAGCCTCACTGAGAAGACCAAACTGCGCGTCTACCAGGCCTGCGTGCTCAGCACACTCCTCTACAGCAGTGAGGCATGGACCACCTACGCGAGCCACGAAAGGAAACTCAACAGCTTCCACCTGAGATGCCTGCGGCGCATTCTGCGCATCCAGTGGCAAGACAAAGTCCTCAACACAGAGGTTCTGGAATGCGCCAGCATGAACAGCATGTTCTCCATTCTCAGCGAGAGGCGCTTTCGCTGGCTCTGCCACATCAAGAGAATGGACCCAGGCCGCATTTCCAAGGACCTGCTATACGGCGAGCTAGCAAAAGGCGCACGACTGACTGGAAGGCCACATCTGAGTTACAAAGATGTCTGCAAGACGGCCATGAAGACGGCCAACATCAACGTCAACGACTGGGAGAACTGTGCTGACGACCGCTGCGCCTGGCGCTTTGCTGTCAGACAGGGAGTTCAGAAAGCCGAGGAAGCGAGAAACACAAACCTCGCCACAAAGACAGCCAGGAGGAAGATGAAACAACAACAGCCTCAACAAGCATCAACGTTCACCTGCAACAAGTGCAACAGAGACTGTCACTCTAGGGTCGGACTCTTCAGCCACTCGCGAAGGTGCTGATAGGACACCCAACCGGAAGTTACACCATCGTGTCCCGAAGACGGACGGATGCCACCGCCGCCGCCGACGAATTCCTTTACTTTCCTATTTAAACCAGACACAGACTTACTAATCAAACCCAAAGCAATATCATCTAAAATTTAATTTTTCATCAAATCTGAATTCGTTATTCTGTTTAAGTTGCATTAACATCAGAAATTTCATAAATGTCTGGCAGGTTCAAGCACTCAGTCCTTTATCATAGTACTTGAGCAAAGTTCACTACATTAAATAACATTGCAAATGCTTGCTGGTTTCTCTAAAGATTTCCTAAATGTGCGAAATTAAAATCTTTACTAGGGACATTGAAATTTGCGTAACAAAGTAAATTTAAATTTTAAACAGTACTTTTAATATCTCTGAAATGTTTTAAAGATATTCAGATTCCGGACAAGCCCCAATTTCTGTTACGACTTTAGGTATTAACCAATGTAACAGAAAGAAAATGAAACGAGTTTGGGAAAGTCAAAAAGTTATTTATTTCCCTAAGATAAAACTTTAAAATTTAAGAGACACTTACAGTATTGTGAATTAAGTCCTCAACAATCTTAAATGGCCTACCACAAGCCCAAAATTGTAGAATCTTTCGAATAAATTCCAATGATCTTGAATGTCCTGATATACCAATAGTCTAGAATGTACTGATGTACCACGATTATGCAGTCCAGTATATCTGAATGAATTCACAATATTCCGAAAGTACTGTGTTGTTCGAGTAAATGAGCACTTAGTAATTCCAATGACTGATTTAAATAAATAATTCCTCTTGAATTGTTTCTGAACACTTCTTCAAATTCTTGTCATAGTATCTAAAAGACTGATTTTAAACAGGAATAAATAAATGTTTACCAAACCTCTTTCTGTACAAACCCCATTTGCTCTGCGTTGTAACAGGTTTCCTACGGAAAACCCACTAACTCGTAAACAAGGTCAGGTCTTAAACTCAAATTCTGTTACACATCTTGTATACTTCTTAGAATCATGACGAAAAACAGTTGGGAACTACCCTCAATCATGACAATAATGAAGTACAAAATATAAATTAAATAAACATATTATTATTATTATTATTATTATTATTATTATTATTATTATTATTATTATTGTTGTTGTTGTTGTTGTTGTTGTTGTTGTTGTCATTATAAGGAATGAATCAAGACAGTTGAGTAGCTCGTAATGGTGTCTGATATGCATATAACATTTGGTAAAGCAAGGTATTACATATGCATGATGGCTTGATGGCTACTATAGTATTTCTGTTGTGTTTTTCCGAGGGGTCTCGCGTGACCGAGTGGTCGAAGGCGCTCGTCTTTACCAATTATTAACATCTCACCTCTGTCCGCGTGTGTTCGAGACTCGGGCTCGATTGACTTGGGTATCTTAGAACATTTGCCAGTAGTTTCCTGTGGGTCGAGATTTTCCTCTGTCAGATATACTGGCCGTCATGTTAGGCCTATCGTGTATTGAAAAAAACAACAACAAAAAAAAAAAAAAAAAAAAAAATGGCGTCATATCCACGAAACAAACGAGTCTTTCGGATCATTGACGAAATGGCTAGAGTGTTCCGACCGCTGAGGAACAAACACCTACCCTGCGCTTCAAGAACCACTTGTAAGGAGAACTCTTATTTATTACTTTCGTGCACTTCGGAATACTGCGATAACAATGGTGTACACTGTAGCTACTCCGGCGGGTATAATGGATGTATGTTGGAAATGAATGGGGAAGAACTGCGATGAGTCTAAAGGTTTGGTAAACTAAAATTAGGGAAACAAGAAAGTTGGAATATAAAGGAACTCGTACTTGCCCTTTTCGTGAATTCTGTTTTAGCGGCTATGCGGTAATTATGGATGCTAGGTCATTTCTGTTACTGTCTATGTAGCAGGAATGGCATCCCTTGCTTACTTGTGCTTGCCCACAATTATATGTTTTAAGAGAGTTGCATCCCGCTTAGAGTGGGATAACGTGAATTTACAATATGTTTTGTTGTAAGTGTGTCCGTTTGTAGATAAAACGGTTAGGTTTGACTGCAAGCTAAACGAATGATTGTACATGATACTCTCATCCACCCATCCCTCCCTCCATACATACATAGAAATGGACATACAAGTTTAACATTATATTATTTACCTACATATAGTCCGAAACGGGAAAGCTGTTATTTATTAGTAGTCCTTGGCTTCTCAGATTTGGATTGTATGTTCAGAATCTTTCTAAGCTACAGGTCTTCAGATGTGAATCGGACTTGCGAAGCTAATCACGTGGCGAACCTACCAGTTGAGGAGGAGTCATAATGATAAGGATCGAACCTAGCACACTTGCTCCACCGTCAGTAATACATACCACTCATCAAAAGGACCGTGATCAGCTAGGTTACTAACCTTGACCACTACACTTAAGGTTTTCAAAAGCTATTAAGTTCCTAACCTTGACCACTATACTCATATTCTACAAAATATATTAAGTTAATAACTTTTTGACCACTACACTCAAGCTTTTTAAAAATATTTCAATTTGTGGACTTCTTTATTGTATGAAGCAGCACTTATAAAGAGGAATTCTTGAAATCACCTAACATGTACATAACGTAATACACGGGTAACAAAGTGGTATTCATTTGCAGTAGCATACTAACCAGGGGTGGGGGTGGACAGGGCGATTGACCCGGGCTCCAGAGGTCTTGGGGTACCAAAAGCACGGGTGCAATAGGTCTTGGGGCGCTAAAACCACTTTGGGCCATAATATTCGCCCCGGGAGCCATTTACTCTTAGTAGGCCGTCTTATTACGGTACACCAGAAGTCGACTCTACAGCTCGAAGTCTCTGTACACTACAATTTCGGTCTCGTCTAACATAACACATTTATTTAAAGAAACGGACGACGGAGTAAAATTTCAATATCAGTCATTTAGCTTTCAGGGAAATACCAATTTGCGATTTTTCCTTTTGTATTATATCGTGTTAAATAAATCAACGCGGTGTGCTGCACTTAAGTGATTGGTGAGTTGAACTCGTTCGTATGCGATAACACTCGGACGAACGTGTGTACCTTCAAATGGTCCAAAGCTATACAATTCATACCGTCTTGGTCAATTGTTACAGTCTACGTCGAAAGCAAAGACTGCAAATTTGTATTCACTCAGTGTCTTTGCGTGATCTTGTTCGTTATCTTAAAGCAGTTAAATCTTAAGGATATGAATAAATTCCCATTTTGCAGGGGGGGGGGGGCTTTTGGTTCAGTTGTCGCGTTTAAATCTTACCATCCAATCAGCCTCGGTCGGTTGTTTTAGTGTGTGTTTTGGCCAAGGCACTGTTTAATCCAATTACCTCGGCATTCACTTCATATGTTGACGTACTGTGAAACACCAAACCAGTCCAAACAAAACACCAAACCAGTTCAAACTAAGTCCCTTATGTAGTCTTGGTTTGGTTGTCGTATTAAAATCATATTTTTAAAGACCAGTCATTATTTACTTGCCGGGATCTGGTAATTACAGCTCATATTCATACAAATCTGAAACCACCCCACCCCCTTGCACAAAATAGTATAATTTCATTTAAAATGATCCTTTTCATCACACATTGTGTCGCACGACAAAAACTGACCTAACATTTCCTAGTGCACCCAAAAAACCATATTCGACTCCAACATTACATCGATATATTCCACTCCCACCCCCATCCCCGAAAAAACAATTCTGAGATAAACAACGATTAAATCAAAAATCTGATAAATAGTTCTTGATTTATTCAGAAGAGTCTATAAATCTGTACTGTTTAACGTATTAAATGTCATTAGAACATCAATTCAGCTGCAATCGTATTATACGAACATCCCCACTTACAATGGACAATTAACGTGCACTATCAATCAGTTAAAGATGTAATTACAATAGCTTTGACAATATAATTACAAAATTAATCGACCTTTTATCTTTTACTTAAAGGTTGCAGTCTATCCTTTCTTAATTTCAATGAAGCCCCGAGTGACCTAGTGGTCTAAAGCGCTCACCGTTCCGGATCTCTGCCATCTCACCTCTGTCTGCGTGGGTTCGAGTCTCAGACTCGGCAAAACGTGGGTACCTGAGAAAGCCTGCCAGTAGCTTCTCGTGGGTCGATTGTTCTTCCCGGGGTTTTCCAGGGTTCTTCCTCCACCAGTTATACTGGCCGCCATGTATAGCCTACCTTGTGCTGAAAAATGGCGTTAAACCCTACAACAACAACAACAACAATTTAATTTCAAAACTTCATGTACCAGTTTGTTACAATCAAAATAAACATATGTAACTTCGATTCAAGAGGAACAGAGATGTAATATTTCAGAAATGTACATTTCAGTTGAATCAATTTTATTTGCAGACATGGCTATTAGATCAAATAAAATATAACCCTCTAACAAAAATTGGTAGATATTGCATTTTCTTATCAAGTACGAAATATTCACCTTGTGAACGCATGCGGCATCCAGCTGATAATATTCATGACATTGAATGACAGACACCGTATATGTTACAACAGATAACATCCTGAACTTTGAGATATGATGGAATATAGAACGGAACGCTTATTTCTCTGCTTTCCAATTTCAAAACTTTACTGGAGCGTCAACATAAGCTGGGTGTAGATGGTAAATATGACGTAATATGTAAACTATAACATCTGCTTTAATAATTATCTAACAGAACAAGACGAAACACCATGCTGTTGATTGCAGTGCTTTTTGCCATCCCATTGTCTGGTAATTTATATATTTTTCATATTTATAATTTTTAATAATAATAATAATAATAATAATAATAATAATAATAATTATTATTATTATTATTATTATTATTATTGCATTAGCATATTTTGTAAAACAGTTTAAGTTGCTGGTCTACGTTGACCACTCTGTAACATACGAAAAAGGTCCACGTTCTTTCTATACTTCCGAACACGTGTCTTGCTGTAATGAAAATATAAGTAGTTTTATTGACCGATTGCTTGTTCTGTTTCTCCGTCTACTTTATACCAAAATTTCTCTTTATCTTTGTGGGTTTTTTTCTTTGCTTTTGTTTTTTAAAATTGGATACTTAGGGCTGACTATATAGACGTCATTACATTCATTACCCAATGAAAGTAAACTATAGGAATATAAATATATTCATGAAACAATCCGAGTGTTTTGATTAGTTGCAAATAGAAACTGCTTAAACAATTCCAGTTTTCTCCTGATACTTATTCCACTAGGAAAGGATTGCAATGTCTCAAAGCATTTGTATCATAGGCTTTGCTTGATGCGCTTGATGCGCAAACAGTTCTATAAATTTTTCTAATTCTGAGACTAATGGAAGGGCCGCATGTATTTAAAATCAAAATCAAATTCAAAATTACGATTCGGACTGCTAATTATGATTCATCGTTTTATTATCACTCATCAAAAACATGATACCAAATCGCTTGAATCCAAGATCGGTCTTGATTCAAAGACGATTCAAAGTGAATCAAAGATGGTGACTCTAACCCTGATCATGCACATCACTCTGGATGAATGTGTTTTTATATACGGTAATGATTCTAATTCCTGGAGGAATCCGGCTGAGGATTTCTAAATTGAAATGCGACCCACGTTTCCTTTACGATGTTAATACAAGTAACTCAGGCTTAAGAGGTGGAAGAATGTGAATCAAACTGTAGATAAGCAAACAAAAGCGCAGAATAACATAAACTTGCCAAACGTTATCCCAAGTATAATTAGCAATAAGAACGTGTGAAAGGTCGCATCTCAGAGTGAGTCGATCCCCGTATCTTACTAACTTGCAAGCAAAACTAAAATCCGTACATATAGACGTTGTTGAATCATTAGTTGAAATGGTAATCTGTTCAACTTCTAAGATCGTTCACATCAAAATGGGAGTGATAATAGGAATGTTAATGTTATCTCATTTAATTGATAAGAAAGAAACCCCTATAAATTATAGTTCAACAGTAATGAAGGAAATTTTTATTTTGGAAGGAATCATAAAATGCACTGAATCTCGTGCATAATTTGTGATTTTTGCCGCCATCGGAAAGACAGTCGATGGATAGACATAAATGCCGTCACATCTTTTCCTAATGCGGCTGTAATGATAACAAGGTAATGGCACATACTTCTCGGAGATACCGGATAGATATAAATGGCGTCACGACATCTTTTCCTAATGCGACTGTAGCGAGGGCAAAAAAGATACATGTGAGAAAGCTTGTCAGTAACTCGTCGTGGGTCCGTGGTTCTTACTGGGTGGGTGGGTGGGGTCCCGGGTTGTTCCTTCACCACTTATACTAGCCGATGTGTAATATATCGTGTGCTCGGAAATGGCGTCAAACACCAAACAACAGACAATAATAGTATGTCCCGATTAACAGGACATTTTTAATGACATATGGGAAATCAACTCCCACTTCAACAAACTTTTTATAAAGGCATGTGGCAATAGTTACATCTCACAGCATACTAAGACAGTTTTCAATTTGTGTGAATTGAGAAGGACACCAAAGACACTCCGCGTGCGTTGATCGGCTCAACGGCATCTACTCCGACATTTCCGCGACTCCATATGCATTTCCAGTGTTACAGGAAACGATCTAAAAATGAATACAGTCTACGGAGGCTACCTTTTAAAATTCTTCTTCAGCAATCTGAATATCTAGTTTATTTAAATCAGCTCTTTGGACAATCCCAAAATATTCCGGTTGTGTTTGGATAATATCACTCGGTGAAGCGGTCTTCCTGAGAACAAAATGCGTAGAGTCGCACATATCATTCCACCTAACACATTACGATATTATTCTCTTGGAAAAGGGAGTGACATAGTAACAGAAAATATGTATAACTGGCGTCTAGTGTTGATCTATGCACATTTCATATAAGGACGCTCTATGATGACAAATATTGCAGGTCTGGCGTTGGACTGCGCCAATCTCACGGATGGTGACTATGAGATCGGGTGTAAGATTTATGCCACCTGCGCAAATCACCAACTTACGATGCACCAGTGTGAAATGGGCAAGGTTTACAACATAAAAACCCGCAACTGTGATGAGTAAGTAACCCACACAAAGAGAGAGAGAGAGAGAGAGAGAGAGAGAGAGAGAGAGAGAGAGAGAGAGACGCACACATACACTATGAAGCATAGAAAGAGATATACAAATGAATACATATGAATATTGACACCTAATTGTTATAAACTGAGTCCTTAAGAAAACTAAAAAAAGATCCTAATTAACTCTATAAGATATGTCATAAATTATAAAATTTCCAAGGTCTGTCTGTCTGTCTGCCTCTCTGTATATATATATATATATATATATATATATATATATATATATATATATATATATATATATATATAAAACCGAATAAAGTCATGGTCCCTGATTGCTCCATATTTAAGCTGAATACATTTTAACTTAGTAACCTGACTGCTATACTCTGAAAACCGAAGAAAATTCAGGTCTCAGACGTAAATTTTACACTAAAATTAACCCTATAAAACCGAAAAGTAAAACACGTACTGTTAATCAATATATGAATCCTAAAGTCAGACGGATTGAAACAAACATCAACATAGAAACGTAATTATCGCACAGAAACTCATCAACACAAACTCTCTCTCTCTCAGACACACACACACACACACACACACACACACACACACACACACACACAATACAATGTTTACTCTGGAATAGGTTATTGTGAAAAGTGACATTGATATGGAATGCAAAGGAGTTCCAGTAGGAACGGATATAACTTTGGAATTGGAAATGTATGCATGCATGAAACCTGTGTAAGACAGTCCGACAGACAGACACAACAGACATATAGATGGACAACTAGACAGAAAGACAGAAAACAAGAAATACTGACAGAAAGACCGATCGATAGAGAGCGTAATTTAATTTGAAACATTTTACTGCGATTAACATATATTATAACTAAATTATTGGATTTGAACAATCTCACAAATGTTCATTTTAGTTTTTGAAAATATTAATCTTAATTAAAACTGATATATTTCACAAATCATCAGCCCTAAGAACGTCCCGCCCCCATGCAACGAGGCCGGCCACTGCACTACCTTAAATGACGGACGGTACGCAATACAGAATATGAACTGTACATCATACTACACGTGCGTGAACCACAATCTGCAAGGTATCAACTTCTGCGCGCCAGGTATGTAATAAGTGAGAGTGTTTGCGCGTGATCACTTTGTATATATTGCTATTTGTACATTTAAGTATCCACAAGTCTACTATAGCTGGATCATGATAATGTGAGGTTCTAAAACAGTAGAACGATATTGTAAACATACCATACTAATAGTACTGTAAACATCTCGTACCAATAGTATCGCAAACCTGCCATACCAATTCTTATGTATATTTATTTGTGTGTTAATCTTCATGATTATAGATTGAATCATTTCAAAATGAGTTACTTGAGCCTCGTTCCGCTTTTTGTATTGCGTCTGAGTATTTGATATAAGGGATGATTTACTAGAAATTAATTATTCTTAGCATTAACATCAGTCGTAGAACAGACAAATAGTTGTGATCAAGTGAGTAGATTTGTTCATTTATTTCAAGTATTCATTGAAATTGCATAGTGATCCTACGTTTTGATTTATTAGTTGTTTTGGATTTACTGTGAATTCATTTAAATACATTTTGGATTATATCATTGTGAAGCATCAAGACTGTTATCATATCAAACTGCTCCAGACTATCAGCACATCAGCTCAATAGATTATACTTAATTCGTATTACCACTGGAATTCATTTGGAATACTCGATACTTTTTTATTTGTGATATAACTTTTAGGATTATTTAGGATTTCATTTATTAATTTATTTTTAGTTCTTCATTGTCTATTGGAGCTAAAATTATTTGTTCTATATTTTTCAATCTTTTATGTTACTTAGCTTTAGACCATATAGTTGCAACAGGAAAGCTGGGGCTCGAACTGTGACACGAATTTCTTTAAAATTATGTCAGAGAAATTGTAATTATTTTTTAAATTTAACTTCATTTTGGAATTTTCTTAGTCCCTGATATTTTGATTTTGCATTTTTGGGGAATCCTTAGTGAAACCAAGAAGTGTTCACCATGTCATCAAAACTGGAGAACGTTGTTGTAGATCTGATCTAGGAAGGGTCAGAATCCTTTAAAGGGACGAGTCGCCTGCCTGGCATTATGAACTTTCTGAAGCGAAGGCTTCTTTAACGAAGCAATAAATAAAGAATATTTTGGTTTATTATTTGGTGCAAACGGATATTCTCGATAAAAATGATTAGTGGTTCTGACAGGAAATTACGAGAATTATAGTTAAATAAACCAGATTGAAATAGAGTTAAGAATGATTCAGGTTCAGCAGTGTTAATGCAAATGCAGGGAGAGAAAGTAGCAAGAGAAATGCAAATGTAGACAAGAAAAAGATGAAAAAGACAAATGCAAATGGAAATAAAGATGAAAAGGAAATGCTATTTAACTTCAAGAAATTATAACTGGCAAGTCGAGCACACTCTCGTTTCTTACACACAAGTCAAAGTTTTAATGTTACCAGAAATATCCCCAGCTTGCGCAGTTACTAGAGCTATGGCAAAGAGAGCTCTTGAGAATGATTTTTATCAGGATTTTATTCCTTTAGCTGACGTAATTATTGGTCAGACTTTTGATGAGGTCATTTTTTCTCATTGTATTGATCAAGCAAGAGATTTTGATAATAGTGATCCGTCTTTACTACTCATTTTCTCTATCCTAATCAGGGTAATAGATTACAATCTCTAGTTGTCTCGCATAGGAGCAAGATCCTGGGATTTTCTGTTTGTTTTAGAGAGCTATTAGTGACACTGAAGCCGCACAAGTACCAGCTTATAATTTTGCAAAACATTGGGTCCTTGTGAGAAAATGGAAATCACCTAAGGCACAGCTGATGACTAGTGGTCAGTGAACTATGAAATTGTTGTTCATAAGTTATACCGACAGGAAATTCTTAGTCTATTCCTGGAAATTCCCATGACTGGTTATTTAGGAGTCAGTAAGGTTTATCACAAAATCTTAACTAATTTTTATTGGCCGAAGATTAAAAGTGATTGTTTCTAAATACTGTTGATCCTTTTCACAATGATCAAATGGCAGGAAATGAGAATATATATAAAGCTTATCCGGAATCTATTCCTGCATTTGACGAACCATTTAACAGAATAATGGTTGACTGTCGTGGTCTCTTACTTAAGATCAATTCAGGCAACCAATATTTGTTGACCGTAATGGGTGCGTCGGCGGCAAGATTTCCAGAGGCTATTCCTTTGAAGGATATTAAAATTGAAACCGCTGTAAAATCTTTTGTAAATTTTTTTATATTTTTTTTATTTTTTATTTTTTATTTGGACACATTTTGGCCCTTGCATGTCTCTTCAGTGTGATCAAGGATAAACCTTTATGTCTCGAATTTTCCAGCAAGTTGTGCATGAATTAGGCAGCCAAGAATGTAAATCTTCTAAATATCACCGGGAGAGTCAATGGGTTTGAAAACTTCATCAAACTTTGAAGAATATGTTTCGGTCATATTGCTTTGATACTGGAAAATATTGTGTTGAGGCCGTTCATTTGTTGTTTGCTGTTAGAGAATCAGTTCAACAATCCTCTTGAGGCTAGGTGTTCCAGAAGAAATTTCCACTAAATGTCTTTGTCCAAGAATTTTTATGAAGAAGAGCACTTGTATGTTTTCCAGAGAATATAAATTATTAAATCCAAAAATTAGAAGACGTCTACATCAAACTGGCATCAACATAAAAAAACACCTTGAGCTCTAAAGTTGTAGAATACGACTGACTATAATTCACTGAGATATGAGTATTAAACCCAACTAAAACGTAATTTCAAGCCCGCGTGATGGGTCACGTGATCACTCACTACTAGTCAATTTGCACGTAGGCTAGAATAGCCCTATCTAAGAATCGGATTTCCACGCTGGAAATGAATTTAAAAATAAATGTGTTTACAACGGAGTTAATACATGGGCTGAACATGACCTTGGTAATAACCAATCATTTTCACTTTATGTTTACAAAATCGGAATCAAGGTCAAGAACTATGTCAGCTAAAAATATAATGTAGTAATCTACTACTTTTTAATGAGGCTAAAAAAACTGAACTAAAAATATAATGTAGTAATCTACTACTTTTTAATGAGGCTAAAAAAACTGAACTAAATTTACTGGGAAAAATGTCCAATCTAGTAAAATAACATCCTTACAATAAAATGTAATGAAATACAAATAAAATAAAAAGAAATTTAAAACTAACACACAAATAATTTAATTACATATACGTAACAATAGACTATACCAATATACCTGTAAGCATACTATACGAATACACATATAACATAGACTATACCAATACGCCTTAAACATACTATTCGAATAGTATTGTAACCATACCATACCAATGCACTAGACTGAGAGACCATGTGTAGTTTATCAAAAAATTTGAATTGCAAACAGACCATGGCGATAGTATTGAAAACAGACCATGCCAATCGTATTATAAATATACACTACCAATATTACTGTAAACAAATAATGCCAATACACCTGCAAACAAACCATGACAACAGTATTGTAAACATATCATCCAAAAGTATTGTAAACATACCAGCAATGTTGTAAACAGACCATGCCAATAGTATTTTAACAGACTCTACCAGTAGTATTGTAAACATTCAATACCAATGCGTTTGTTAATAGACCATATCAATACATTTGACTGGAGACCATGAGTAGTTTATCAAACAATAGTATTACAAACAGACCACGCCAATCTGATTTTTAATTGACCATGCCAACAATATTGTAAATAGTCCATAAACAGACCATACCAGTTATATTGTAAACAGACCATACCAATCATGTTGTCAACAGACCATGCCAATAGTATTGTAAACAACCCCTACCAGTAGTATTGCAAACGAAACTATGCCATTAGTATTGTACACAGACCATGCCAATAGTATTGTAAACATACTATACCAATATAACTGATTCGACTGTTATTCCCATCTGAAGACACTCAGTGTACCCGTTTACGACTGTTATTCCCACCTGAAGACACTCGGTGTACCCGTTTACGACTGTTATTCCCACCTGAAGGCATTCAGTGTACCCGTTTATGACTGCTATTGACACCGGAAGGCACTCAGTGCACCCGTTTATGACTGCTATTCCCACCTGAAGGCACCAAGTGTACCAGTTTACGACTGCTATTGACACCTGAAGGCACTCAGTGTAGCCGTTTACAACTGCTGTTCCCACCTGAAAGCACACAGTGTACCCTTTTACGACTGCTACTAACATCTAAAGGCACAAAGTGTACCCTTTTACGACTGCTATTTCCACCTGATGGGTTCGTCAGGTCTATTTTTATAATTTTATCTGCGTGGACCTTGCAATGCTTTGACATATATTTTATTAACATATTTACGTTGTGTCAGCGGCCAAATCCCATAATAAAGGGATGGCAAATATTTTATGTAACTTGAACTGAAAACGATTAGCATTTAGTCTAGACTTTGTAAAAATGTCTCAACAGCACTACCAAAAAGACATGGGTTTCACAAAACTCAGCGCACACGTTTATTGTGAGAATGTTGCACAACAAGTGTAGGTGATAACAGTCCTATTGTGGTTCATAAGGCATATAACGTCTTTCTCTGCCTGAAGCGACTGAAAGTACATTTCCCCCCTCCACCCATCAACCTACCCGGTCATTCTACATACTAGTACAGGTTAACCTCAACGCTCTCCCTGTCTATCTCCCACATTCAACTGCGTTACCGTTTGAAATGTCATTCTTTAGGTCACATATAAAGCAGCGTAAGTATTTTTAACAGTAAAGCTACAATAAAGTGTAAGTGTCTTTTTGATAGAGATAAAGCTGTGACATAGGTGAGACTAACACCTATGACTTTCTGATCGCGAGTCAGCATCCCTACAAACTATGAAGCCAAACCAACAAGTTTACTAAAATCGACAAATAATTCTTTTCCCTATAATACAAAGTGATAATTCAGAAGAGACACACAGTATTGTGAATTAAATCCAAAATAATTCTAAATGTTTGATCACAAGTCCAAATGTATAGAATGTTTCGAATCAATTCCACTAATCTTTAACGTGCTGATGCACGAGTAGTCTTGAATATGCTGATGTGCTAATAGTCTTGAATGGATTGCTGTACCACAGTGATAAAATCCAGTATGATTTTGAATGAGTCCTCAATAATCTCAAATTATTGTTTTAGTCCAAAATTTAAATGAGCAATTCGTAATACCAGTGAATAATTTGAATAACTAAATTCCTCTCAAATCATATCTGAACACAACAGCAAATAATTCCATAAACTGAATTTAACAAGATTTTTTGAACGAAAGCCTCTTTATATACGTCTCAATCAGCCCTATGTCGTAATAGCATTTTCTGAAAAACTAATGGAAAATTCCAAACTATTGTCAACAAGTTCGCTTCCAGAACATTCTAAGGTCGTAATCAAGGAAAAGCGTTGACCTCAAATTAAGGTAAACATCTTTAATAAATGACAAAAGTCAGGTAGGCTAAAACTCTGGCCTCAATAACGGACTAAATTAAAGCACATCATATAAATTAAATATATATAACAACATATACAAATGCATGCATTCAGTAAAAAATGCAATTGGGAGAAAAGACTTTGAGACGCACGGGGACTCACCTATTTTATTTATTTACTTATTTATTTATTTATTTATTTATTTAGTTTCCTATGAATATTTAGTTAATATTTTGTACCTGACTTATATCATCTCCGTGATTGAGGGTTGTGAAAATGGATGTTTTCATGAGTTTAAGATATTTACTAAAATTTGGTTTCAAAGCCCAACTTTGTTTATAAGCTTAGAATGTTCTGGAAGCGTACTAGTTTACAATTTGATGGACTTTTCCGTTAGTATTGACTCACATCTAGAGGATTCCAAAACAGTCTATTGCATCGTAGGTCTAGTGGGTATTTATATTATAAAGGGGATTTGCTAAACAAATATTATTTCCTGTTACATATGATTCTTTGGGAATCTTTGATCAGAGTTTATGGTTTCTTTTCTGTTTAGTAGATGAGTGAGACTTTTTTGGTGTTAATGACAATACGTACAAAAAGAAAAAGCAACAAATCGAACAAAACTAACGGCATTAAGACAAATCAGACACTCAGCGAAATGAAATAAAACAAGATCAGCCGCACAGATTAATGGGTAATGAGACTGGCGCCCAGATTCCGATAGTGTGCACAGGCAGAATTATAAAACGGGGATCCAGTACCAGGCTTTGAAAAATAAGAAGATACATCACCTTAGCAATAGACAGTTTCCCGGCCTCATTGTTCATGTTGTTGGTGTGAATTTCACCAACAAACTTTAATTTTGGACTGTAATTTAAGTCTAGATAAACGTAGTCCGTATGGCCAAAATTTGAATCTGACTTGAATTTGACAAATCAAACGTTTTAAGCTGAGATTTAATTATAAGTCTTACGTCAGAGAAAATAGGACTTGGCTTGGATTTCACTAACAGACTAAGAGTTGAATCCAGAATACAATTGGCTGAAATTTAAATCTGAAATGTCTTAAGTCTTCTCTTAACATTGAAACTTGCTCGTGAAATTGAGACAGGGACGAAAACCCCTCCCACGCCAAAAAAATACAACCAGCTACCGGATTAATTGATGGATCTTGTTAGAAGACGCTTTAAATATCAACAGATTTTCACCAGAAGTAACTTTATATTTTAGGAAGCACTGAGAGTACGCTACCACTATAGTCTTGTTCACTTGAGAAGCGATCGATTTATTTCGCCTCTTTCAAACAGAAAAGATTTCAGCTGTTATTTTGACGGTCTTATACACATATCTGCATATATAAAGTGTGTGTATTCCTATTGAATCTCCGTTTTGTACACGTGTACGTGCATATATATAGTGTGTGTATTCCTATGAAATATTCCTTAACTCCTGCTACACTATTTAAAATAGAAATTGCAGACATTGGATTCTATTGGAAAGATAATGTATATTTAGTTAAAAACTTTTATTAACTTGGCCAAGTCAGGGGAAGAAGATTTCATAGAGGTAAAACAACTCATACGCTCGCTGGGACTCATCTTCTTGATATAGAATATTTATTTATTTATTTACTTCAGTGCGCCTTTCTTTGAAATATTAACTTTAACCAAATTGTAATACCCTTCAATATTTCCCATATTTTATATGTCATTTCACTTTAAATTTTGCATAGTGAATATCTCACAGATAAATATAACTAATACATTATTGTTTCTTCCCAGGAACTGTGTTCAATGAAGCCCTACAGACATGTGATTGGTCCGATCACGTGGCGCCCCCATGCGGAACCAAACATTAAAGACTCGTTTGAATCATTCAATAGCAATATTTAAAAAATAAATATAACTATAAAACATACATTGATTTCGGCTCTGGCGATTCTTTTGACTGATATCTGTATACCACCTACCTAACTTTCACACACACACACACACACACACACACACACACACACACACACACACACAATATCAGTAATAGGGGACGATATAGGGACAATGGGAAAATACATTACGGACACCACCCCCCACCCCCCCGGGACGATATGGGGACAAGATTTTTCCGAAAAAATGGCACACCCTGGGACGAGATAGGGACAATGGGAATTTTGTATAGCTACAATAGGAATGGAACAGGTAGGGTGACGTCACGGTATTGGACACTTGCAACAATGTGGTAAGTGGCTGACCTGAATACACGTAGCTACTCTAGGGCGCGACAAATACAATAGAGAGACAGAGACATAGACAACACATAGATAATAGATATATAGGCAAGAAAGAATAAATATCTTTTCGAGGCATATGAAAGTGGCCCTGAAAAGGACCGTTGTTTTTATGTTAACACCAGTTCGTTAACATAGAGGGCATCGCACTGATCTTCTTCTCCTTCTCAAACTTCGTCTAACCTCTGGTCCGTAGATGAGGACTCTCTTCAGACAGCCTTGTCTATCCACATAGATCCTTCGATTCCAAAGGGCTGTATCAGTGATTTGAGTAATTGCCCATGATGATCTGACAAACATGGGATAGTCCGGGTTGAACAGCATCGACTATAGGAGGGTAGACGATTCAACGTTGGTCCACATCTTGTGACGAGAACAGGTGAAGGGAATGAAGTGAACCGAGTTTATTTATAGTGGAAGACCGGATCGAAACGGATTAAAATTGTTCACCAATGCGACATTGTTTTGTGAAAAATGACTGAAACTTAGAAGACAATGAATTGGAGTGCACCGGCTTTGGAGACGAAAAGCGATGGCATAGCAGTGGCTACCAAAGTTAACACAGCGCTACTTTCAGAAGAGACCGATTTCAACTGGGATTTAGCAGATTTTCTCTCTTCGCAAGAATTTGTTCCGGTACCAGTACCTTCACCACCTTCTCCTTCTTTACCACAGGTCGAGGATTTTAAACAGAGACAGAAAGAAGAATTTGAGAAATTTTTACAACAGCAGAAAGAAGCAGAATAAGCATTTCTCCTTGACCAGCAACAGCGAGAAGAATAGGCAAGAAGGAAACGACAGGAAGAAGAAGAAGCAGAGAAGAAACAAGGCCTAGGAGAGAAGGAGAACAGCGAACCTCAAAAGGTAACGGTACTTTTGGACATATTGGCAGAGTTAAGAAGTTTGAAACAAATGTATCAGACATTTTTATTACGACCCAAGTGAAAAAGGCCTTCCCGAGCCAAACAGTCTAACCCTGTTAGTACACCGGAGATACCACCCCTAGTGATTTCTACCAAATCATTGACAGGAGCAAGTCCAGAAGTAGGCCCTGGCCGTGGCAAAGGCTTAAGGCAGTTAAAGCTGATTGCTTCTCGTTCCTGAGTTTGTTTTCTGAAAAACAACAACAACAAAAAAAGAAAAACACCACAAAAATCCCCCACCCAACGGTCCTTTTCAGGGCCACTCACTTCTTTCGAAAAGAGATAATATTCATTTTGCCAAAATCAATTAAAACTCAAAATCCCATTTATTGTTTTAACCCTGTGATGTACGTGTGTGAGTGCGTGAGTGTAGGTCCTTAATATTCTAAACAATCAAAACCAAGACACACTTACTTTTTCAGTCTGGTCTATTCTGGTACAAATTTTTACAATCCAATTCACAACACAACACAACACTTTTTAAAAAGTTCATAGACTTCTTCTGTCTCTTTTTTTCTTCACTCTCTCTCTCTTTTTTGAATTTCTTCACTTTCACAGTTTTTTCCTTCTCTTCTTCCTCACATTTTTCTCGTCTTCTTTTCTTTTCTGTCTTCTCTCTCTGGACGTGTCGTGGTTCTTCCATTGTCGAGGGCACCTCGTCTTCTTCCTCCTCCTGCTCCTGTTGTTTCTTAGGGCAGTCTGAAGACCAATGTCCTTTCTTTTGACAATGATAATAGGTATCTTGACTTTTGTCTCTTTTGACACTAGTCTTGTAGTTTTGACGGTCTGGACATTCTCTAGAAGGCACTAGCCTTTATATATACACCGAGCCTGACATGGATATATAGAGGTCCATGGCGTTTCAAATGTAGTCATTTGACTTTTTGCAGTCAAGATGAAACGATCGCATCATTTCGTAAAGAAAGGAGAAGAAAGTAAGAGATTGATTTATCGCCTCGCACAGTAGCTGATGTCTTGGCTCAGATTCATGCCAGCGATTTTGAAGATGAGATGAGTGAGACAGAATCCAGACCCAGAGAATGTACACCATATCAGAGTCTACCATCACCACCAGTAAACCCTGAAAAGTATTTTTACCACATTCGAAAGACGGAAAAACGCTCCTCAAGAAAATTTAGAGCCACGGCCTACACGTACACGGTGAAGTTTAAATATTTCAAGTCAGACGTACCGCTGGAGAAAGCAGAAGGGTTCATCACCGATGTGTGGGATTCTTTGTTAACCACACTGAAACAGCAATGAGAAGTCAAAGAAAACGATCGCTTGAGACTTTCCTTTCATCACGACAGTTTGAAGTCCCTCGTTTGGATCGAGTTTAGCAGTCCGGCAGAATTGACATCTTCCAAAGTCATCGACAAGATTCAACACGTGCAACAATCAAACGACAAGTTTCACATCACCGATGGAAAAGCGACATTGTTCATGACCCACGTGTCTCTTCCCCAAGGGACAGGACAACGCGAAAAGGTGTTCTTGGTGGACGACCTTCGCAGCATCAAGCACAGCGTCATCCGAATTTACAATTCTCAAGACAAGATGTGTTTAGCCCGTGCCATCGTGGTGGGACGAACGTGTGCAGACAAGAACGATACGGCAGAATGAAAAAGAGCCTGGCAAACTATTCGAAAATCTAGCCGAGCCAAACAACAAAGAAAAGCAGAACTCCTGTTACAGCAAGCGGGGATATCCAAAGACACCGCTTGTGGCATTCCTGAAATGTAAAAGTGGCAAGACGTCTTGGCTCCACGCTACACCTTGAAAGTTCATTCTCATGAAGTGCGCGGACCTCTGTTGTTTCGAGGGAAAGATTTCAAAGACGGAAAATACATTCACGTCTATCATCACGATGAACATATCGATGCCATTACCACTATCACTGAATTTCTGGGATACGGTTATTACTGTGAGAAATGTGACTATGGCTATAACAATCGAGAGCAACACAAGCATTGTGGATCGAAATGCTCAGGATGTTTAGCCTCTAAACCCTGTCTGGACGAAGGACAAGAGGACAAGAACGAGTGCATTGCCTAGCTTGTCAGCGCACGTTTGTCAGCCCTGCCTGTTACCAACAACATCTAATGACGCAAGGTTCACAGCAGAAAAGTGCTTGTCAACTCCTGAGATTGTGCCCTACTTGTGGACAAGGCATACGTACCAACAGTGCCAAGCTGCACGTCTGTTCAGGAGAGAAGCGATGTCACATTTGTAACCAAATCGTGGACTTGGAACACCAATGCTGCATTCAAAAATACCATTCCAAACATGAAAAAGAAGATAATGACCAGAAGAAAGGCAATTTCATCTTTTTCGATCTCGAATGCATGCAAGAGAATGGCATTCACATTCCTAATTTCTGCGTGGCTCTCCGAGCGTGCGAGAAGTGCATCCAAGAGCCTATCTTTACTCATTGCCCTCACTGTAGCAAGATTCCTGGAGGACGTGAACAAATCTTTCGGGGACCGAACTCTATAGCCGATTTTGCCCAATGCATCTTAGACCCTATCGACTAGACATGCAGCCAAGAAGACATCAAACGTTACGGAGATTGTCATCGCTATGCCACGGTGATGGCTCACATTTTCTCGGGATACGATGGACAGTTTCTTTTGAGTTACTATACGGAACAAATTACAAACGTCCTTAAGTGACTTTGAACGGAGCCAAAATCATTTCCATGCAAGTGGGACAACTGTAGTTTAAAGATTCGATGAGTTACTTGGCGATGCCTTTGAGTCGCATGCCTAAAACGTTTGGAATGACAGAAATGGCCAAAGGTTATTTTCCACACTTTTTCAATACCGAAGCAAATCAACACGCCGTTCTACCCAATTTGCCTGAGGCTCACTACGACAATCCCGAAAACATGCGTACCGAACAACGAGAAGCTTTCTACGCATGGTACCACACTCACGCCTCGGACCCTTTCGACTTTCAGGAAGAAATGTTAAAATATTGTCGTTCCGACGTGGACATTTTACGGCGTTGCTGTGGAAAATTTTGAGAACTGTTCATGGAGCACGGAGGGATCGACCCTTTAAAAGAAGCCTGCACCATTGCCAAATCGTGTTCCTTAGTGTACCATCAACGATTCATGCCCGAAAACACCCTGGCTGTCATCAGTCCTCAAACGACCAATTTTGTCAAACGTCAATACTCGGTCAAAGCCCTAAGCTGGTTTCATTACTTGTGCGACAAGGAAGACAAATGGATCCAACATACCCGCAATGGAGGAGGCGAAAAAGCCATCGGAAGGTATTCTGTCAATGGCTGGGACTTAGAAAACCCCAAGATCGTGTACGAGTTTAATGGGTGCTTATTTCACGGTTGTCCCATTTGCTACCCTCAACGTGACACGACAAATCAGTTTTCACAACGGACAATGGAAGAATTGTACCAGGCCAATTGTCAGCGGCGATTGAAGTTAGAAGAGCAAGGATACCAAGTGGTAGAAATGTGGGAACATGAGTAAGATCACCGATTGAAAACTGATCCCGAGTTTAAGCGCATCGTGGAAAGTTGCAAGCTGGTGGACCCACTGAACTCGCGTGACAGTTTGTACGGAGGACGAACGAATGCCACCTGTTTGCTGTACCAAGCTGACGAGGAGAACGGAGAAGAAATGAAATACTTGGACGTGTGTTTGCTGTATCCGTATGTGTGCAAATATTGTCACTTTCTCGCAGGGCACCCGCAATTGCCGACGGAACACATCTACGTGGAAAACATTCGACAATACGAAGGATTGATCAAGTGCGAAGTCTTGCCTACTACGAACTTGTATCATCCCGTTTTACCTCATCATTGCCAAGGAAAACTGATGTTTCTCTTATGTCGTACTTGTGCCGAAACGTGCAACCAAGACCGACCTTGTCAGCACACCCAGGAAGAACGCGCCTTAACGGGAAAGTGGGTCAGCGTGGAATTGTTCAAAGCTGTGGACCTGGGATACCAACTGTTAGAAGTGTGCGAAATTTATCACTTTCTCAAGACAGAAAAATACCACAAAGGCGACGAGACTCAAAAAGGCATTCTCGCAGACTATGTGAATGCTTTTTTAAAACTGAAACAAGAAGCCAGAGTCTATCTTTCCTGGTGCCACACTCCCGAAAACCAAAAGAACTTCAAAGAGAAATACTGGGAGCAGGAAGGCATCACTTTAGACCTCGTCGAGAAATTGAAGGAAGGCGATCGTTTGCCAAAGTGATGTTAAATTGTTTGTGGGGTAAAATGGTACAACGACCGTGTTTACCCAAGACAGAGTATTTCTCAGAACATTCCCGCTACTTCCAGATGATTCACGACAAAACGAAATACATGAAACACGTGGACGTCGTTCGTGAGGACTTGATCTTAGTCAATTACGAAGAAGAACTGGACTTTACAGAAGCCGACGAATTTGGAAATGTCATCATTGCGGCTTACGTGACAGCCCATGCTCGTTTAAAACTGTACGAAGCTTTAGAACTATTAGGAGATCGTGTGCTGTATTTTGAAACAGACAGTTGCATCTACATCGATCGTCTGGGTCAACAACACCCTAATATCGAAGGAGACCGTTTAGGAGCCTGGACGGACTAGCATCCCGACCACAAGATTCTAAGTTTTGCAAGTGGCGGTCCCAAACGTTACGGGTACGAATACCGTGACCCACAAGGAGAAGTGCACACGCAGTGTAAAGTGAAATGATTGACTCTCAATTATCGCACCAGTCGACTGGTGAACTTTGGCGTCTTGAAAGAAGCCTTGCAGTCTGGACAGGATCGAAATTTTAAAGTGACCACCCACTAATCGCACAAGATTGTACGTTTACCCACACACCAAATCGTCAGACAGTCCTTGGAAAAAGTCTATCAAATCGTGTAGCAGAAGCGAGTACGGCTTCCCAATCACTTCACTTTACCGTACGATCACACCGATATTGGTCAGCATATAAAAAGGAACAACGTCCAAGACCGATAGTTCATTAGAACTACCAATACCAAGCGAGAAAGATGAATCCCTTCAAACAGGAAATATCAAGCGTAAGACTCAAGTCCAACGAGAAACTCGAGTACGATGCTATGCCTTGCTATGGTAGGGATGCCGTACGCTATGACCTCAGTGATTCAGTAACACATCATTGACATTTTGCTATACCTACCATGGAAAGTTATGCTGTGCGTGTCAAACCTGACGGATGCGAAAACGATGCCACTCGTCATCGTACGTCTTTTCACTTTACTGGTTTTCATGGTGGATGTCATCATAATGAAACCATGTGGCTACCACCCTACAGATGTTATCCCAAAGTGAGCAAACTCCTGCATATTTCTCCGTACCCTCATCGAAATGAACCTGTGAAAAACGAATAATCGTTCCATGTGCGTTTGCCTTAATACTGCGACTTTGAAAGTCGGATCCAAACCTTAAGAGGAAACTGGCCAAAATATCTGCGAGGACCTACCCCCGAAGAATTAGCTAGAGCCGGATTTATCTACTTGGGTGAAGGGGATAAAGTTAAGTGCTTCAGTTGCGGTGTGTCACTTCACGAGTGGGAGAAGAAAGATTGAGCGTACCTGGAACATGCTCGATGGTCTCCAGATTGTCACTACCTACCTTTAGTGGTACCTCGTCATTGAAGTGGGCATACCATGTCGTTTAAGAAACCAGCTGATTGGCTAGGAGTCAAATGTTGGACAGCCCCTAGACAAGTATTTAAACCCCATTGGAAAAATGATCTTTAAACATTACCAAGCGAATTGCAAGAGAAGATCTACAAGAACATTTGGCTGGGACTTGCCAGAGCAAAATCTCGATGGGTGACTGAGGAAGTTTTATGTCGAGAAATTCACAAGAGGAAATTGACAAAAGTCAACAAACAAGTCAGATTTCTCTGGATCAAGGGTGCGTTCTTCCTAATATTCCGCTTTAGACCATTTACATTTGAAGATTTTATTGACATTCTTGACCGTTTCCTGGAATGGCACTGGCCAGAAATTACTCACTACGTTCGTTACTTTCGCTCTAGGAGAAGTGTGTGACTGACATAGTGATGGATACTTTACAAGAGAACATTCGTGGTTTGCCTGTGGAGTTGAGAGAACGCATTTACCGCGAGTTGGTGAAAATACAAGTCAAACGCAAATAACAATTGCATCCGTTACGTCACTCATGTTTGAACCACTGGTACCTGAATGCTATAAAAGGACTGATTCTGATGAAAGTGTTCCAGTGGTCAGACATTGATTAACTACTCGTGGGCGAGAAGGTTTTGTTTGTTGTTAGTGATTGTATGTACTATAAGGTAGACTTACTGCAACAAATTCCAGAAAAGGAGTTAGAGGGTTACCAAAATCTTTTACACAGTGTAAACTTAGTTCAAGAGGACGCTTCTGAGCGGTGTGTGATGTGCAAGTTAGTGACTAAACAATTTAGATTTGCCACTGGAGTACGACCATCTCTGTGCAGAAAGGACACTTATTGCCTCCGACAAAAAGAGGTATACAAACGGACTGCCATGCCACGACCTTTATCATTCGTGATACTACAGATTCCTTGGAAGGAAATCAATGACACTATTCAGACAGTGGAGGATTACGATCACCTATTACGAGAACTGTGTCCATTGAATTGGGGTCGACGTGTGGTGTGTGTCTTAGTGACTTGTTTTTTTTTTGGATTTCGTTTACCGGCCGATTCTTTGTGGACTCTTTACGAACAGTACATATCACTCCAAAAAGCATGAAAGTGTCTCCTTTAAATCTACATGAAAAACTCATTCTGCTCAAAGCTTTGCGCTTTCATACCGATACTTCTCGACAACCTGTACAGGAAAGAAAGATTCGTCAACTTTTAGGTACTGAAGATGTGTACGATGATGTTTATGTAGCTTGTGTCTTACACCCTCACTGGAAAGATGTACGTGACTGGAAAAGTTGGGGTTTCGAGGCTTGGACAAAAGAAGTGGCACACTATGCCCAAGATTTGTCATCCTAAAAAAATAAAACATTCAGTGAAAAAAAGTAACTTTTATACCAGTGTTAGTGACAGTGCCAGAAGAAGAAGAAGTTGTGACAGAGGAAAACAACTCTCTTCAGGACAGGACCGTTATCGACATCCCCGAAAGGCCATTCCGGGAAGACCCTTGTGTGACTGTGCCAAGGAGTGTAGAGACTCTAAGAACATTACACACTGTCCCTACGATTCCACTTTTTGATCACCACAAATGTTGTACAGAGACTTGTTTATATTCCACTTTGATCGTTTTGATGTGTCTTTTATTTATGTAGTTAGGCATTTGGCTTTTATGTAATTTTGTCTTTCGTGTTGTTCACTTTTAAAGATGACAATAAACGTGTCCTGAAAAAAGTATAAAAACTCTTGTCTTGTCTGTCTTCCTGTCAAAAGTGACATTCCTTACACTACTACTATAGCTACCTCTACTGTCTCTGCTTCCTCTTCCTCCACTTTCAAAGTCATCGACGAACACGTAGACCGGACTAGTTGGGAGGTATTGTATCTTCGCCATCCCTTTAACATGCTCATTGCCGGACCTAGCGGTTCAGGCAAAACAGAATTTGTCAAACGTTTGATCGAACATTAACATCATTTGAGCGATCGTCCACCTCAACGAATGGTGTGGTGTTACAAAGAGTTGTAATCGGAGTACAGCCTCCTGCGAGAAAGTCAAGGCGATTCCATCGTCTTTCTGGAAGGCATTCTTGGCGAAGACTACGGAATCGTGACTGACTCTGGTCAAACTCATTTGGTTAGTTTTGACGACATGTTAGGAGAAGACGAAGAATAAATTAAACTCTGGTTTACGCGCAAAGGGCATCATCGTAATGCCAGTGTCATTTACATCACTCCAAATTTGTTTCAACAAAGTAAAGCCCATCGCACCATCAGTCTCAATGCTCATTACGTGGTCTTGTTTAAAAGCCCTAGAGATAATTTGCAAGTGCAAGTGTTAGCCAAACAGTTAGGAACGTCGTGGGTGACTCATGCTTACGACGATGCCACTCAAACCCCACACGCTTATTTACTCGTGGATTTAAAACCCACCACTCCCGATTATTTGCGATTTCCTACCCATCTGTTTCACCACTGGTGCCAAGACCGAGGGTCTGTCGTGTACACGTCCCCTTCGTCGACTTAACAACAATCACAACAACCCAAAAAAATCTATAAAAACCTCGGTCACTTTGGATCTCTCTCACACATCGTCAACATGACGTCCCTTCAGTCTCATCTTTCCATCAAATTGATTCGTGTCTTGTACGGCATCAGTCACGAAAAAAATCCACAAATACGTGCTCGTGTCTTAGAAGTTAGTCTCAAAGAAGTCTTAGGATGGTTTACGGTTACAGCACGTCAATTGCTGCAAATTATCATTCAGATTCCACATCAAACCAAACGTTTTTTTGAGAGAAACAAAGACACCTTGACGCAACTGGCCGATCCTCGCATCGACACTCAAACCCAAAAGCAAATCATTTTGAAACCTGGAGGTAGCGGTTCTCTAGAAGGTGTCATCATTCGCTCCCTCTTAAAATGGGATCCTAATGCTCCCAAGGTCGTCCCCAACAAAAAAGTCACGCCCAAACGTACCCAGAAGAAAAGGAAAAAGAGTAACGGTGTCAAGACCAGGTCACAGCCACTAAAAAAAAAAAGAAAAAAAAGAAAAGAAAAGCCCATTGAAACAGCTTCTTCCCGCAAGAGAGGTACTGCCGCCCGGACGCAACCTTACATTCGCAAACCACGACCTGCCACACCAACAACCGTGACCGTGTCTCCAGGAGCTTCAAAATCTTCCACTTCTCCGTTGCTGGTGATGCCTGGCAAACCCGATTTGACACGCGTCTTTCCTAATTTGATGAAACATTGGAGCCCGTGTCTCCAAAAACGTCTCCTCCGACGGTGACACCCTCTTTAATCTTTAGCGGCAGGGGCCGCTGCTCACAAAGTACCTGCTCCGAAAATCAAAGTCGAAGAGAAATCGGGGATGTTATAGAGTTTACTGGATTTGTCCAAGCACGAACTGTCCCGATTGAGTCCGTTGCGAACCGTTCCACGTCGTGTGATGCCTGCCATGAAAATGATACGACGAGCCGACAATCAGTGGCGACGCATTCCAGTATAAAAAAGACCTGAGGCAAACAATAGGTTTGGTGTTTTTGTGATTCTGAGGGCCCAAAGATGTTCCCTCCAAGAAGTGCACACCGTCACCGTCGTCGGTCTTCTGTCCAGAAAGGAAACAGAAAAAGAAAAGGACAGTCTCGTCATCCGACAAAACGCATCCCCAGACATCGACGTCACCCCCAGAAAAGACACACTCGTGCAAAGAAAAGAAGAAGTCACCAAAGAGAAGGAATGTTTGACAGGGAGTGGGTAAATGAGATACTCAATCTAGCTAAATACGGTCTCAAAAAAAAAAAATAAGATAAAAGGTCGCATGTGAAGCTATGGACTTTAGTGTATGTTGTGCACCAAAAGATGTCCACTCATCATGGTTCTCCTGTACAGAAAGGAAACAGAAAAGGACAGTTTCGTCATCCGAAAAAAACGCTTAGCCAAACATAGACGTCAACCCCAGAAAAGACACACTCGTCCAAAGAAAAAGAGGAGTCAACAAAGAGGAGGATTCTTTGGCGATTTTGGAAAACAAATTGTTACCTTTATGACGAAGCGATAGTCCCAAAAAAAGGATAAAAGTCTGTGTGCCAAGTCATCGACGTTAATGTAGTTGTTGGTGTGTGCCGCGGAACCAACAAACAAAGATGTCCCCTAAAAGAAGTGCACACCACTCTCTAGCTAAACAAGGAAAGGAAAGGAAATGACTACCTCCTCGTTTAGCCAAACATTGGGACATGTTGTCCGTCCTGTCCAAAGCACCTCCACTCATGCGAAAACAAATGATTCGAACAGCGTCCAAAGACGTCGTCGATACCGTGTGCGAATGTTGTCTGAATGTCTTGAAAGGCACGATATCTTTGTCTCCACATCAGAAAAAAATGCTTAGCCAAACATCGACACGTTCTTCGCCAAATGGTCCAAAAGAAAATACCCATTCGTCAAAAGGAAAAGATGTTGGTACAACGCGGAGGATTTGTGCACCTGTTGTTAGCTCCCTTGTTGAAAGTCACATTGGTCCACATGATTACAGGACTCATGACGGGAGCTGCTTCACAAGGGATAGGTGAAAGATAAAAAAGGATCAAGAAGATAAATTGGACCTCTGGAGTCAAAAGATCTCAGACGTGATCCTTGAAATCCAACGGAAGGACGAAAACTGGCTTTAGTACCTTAGAAACGATGGATAGAATACCATCGTTGGCAAGAACAACGAACCCCACATTTACCTCCCAATCCTCATTTGACCGAGATGTCCCAGCTACAACACGAATTGCAATCGGTGATGGATCGCAGCGATTTGTCAGAAACGGAAAAATCGCAACGGTACGGTAAATTGTTGCAACGACTGCAACTCTTTCACCAGAAAGCTTTAGACAAAAGAGCTCAGCCAACTCTGAAAGATTTTAAGGCCCTGATGAAAAGTTCACCAACATCACCACTACCATCCCTAGCGGTCAAGACAGATGCAGCCCCACGGTTGCCTGAGGAAGAAGAGGCGAGAGAAGTCTTTCAAACACCGTCATCAGCTCCCATTCCTAGTAAGATTGCAGCGTCCTTGTTGACCCCTTCCCCTACACCACAACGAAAAGAACTTAAAGCTTGGGTTAAAAAGATTATGTCCACTCCACCTTCGACAGAAGTGAAAAAGAAAGAAGGGAAAGCAGAAGTAATAAACAAAAGAAAACCAAAGCCATTCCAGTACTGCCACCACCATCACCACCACTACCACCAAAACTACCTTCGACTTCTACTCCCGTGGCACATCGGACACGTAAAGCCGTTTCTAAACCACTTCAGAGTATCATCAGTGAAGAGTGGATCACTTTTTAAAAAAATGGAGAAGGTGTTAGCCAGCATTTATTACGATCCATCCCATCCTGCAGGTTACGGAGGAGTTCAGAAATTGTATCGTGCTGCCAAAACTCGACTGAAAAGTGTTCGTTTACCTCAAGTGCAAAGCTGGTTACAAGAACAAGCCACGTACACCTTACACAAACCCATTCGACGAAAATTTTCCAGAAGTCGCACACGAGTGGATGGCATCGATCATCAATGGCAAGCCGATTGAGCCGATGTCTCTCATTTGGCCACCTACAATCGTGGTTACAAATATTTGTTTTGTGTCATCGACGTCTTTTCCAAATTTACTTGGGTCGTACCATTGACTTCCAAATCGAGCAGTGAGTTAGTGCGAGCACTCAAACTAATGCTGAAACAATGCAGACGTCACCCTCTTCGATGGCAAACTGACACAGGCACCGAATTTCTGAACCAGCTGTCCAAAAAGAATTGAAGAAACGTGACATTCATTTTTTCACCACGGAGAATCCCGAAACCAAAGCCAGCATCGTGGAACATTTTCAACGCACCTTGAAAGAACGCATGTGAAAATATTTTACACATCACCACACTCTCAAGTACATTGACGTCTTGCCACACCTAGTCCAATTGTACAACCAATCTTACCATCGGAGCATCAGACGTGCCCCCCAAAGAAGTGACTCCCGACAACGAAGTAACCGTCTTCGAGCGCCTGTTTGGTACGTCCCCGACAGTGACTGTCCCCAAGAAAGGTGGAGTGTTGGCAGCAGGAGATTGGGTGCGCATTGGCAAAACCAAACGCACTTTCGACAAAGGTTACTTACCCAACTGGACCACCGAAATGTTTCGTGTCACCGAACGTGTGCGTTGGCGTCATCCTCCAGTTTATAAATTGGAAGACATGAACGGGGAAGTGTTTAAAGGAACCTTTTACTTACCCGAGTTACAACGCGTGACCAAAAAATAAGACGACATGTACGAGATCGAAAGCATTCTCGATCGAAGAACCCAAAAAGTGGGAAAACGACGTGTGAAAGAAGTCAAAGTACGTTGGAAATGATATCCGCCCAGTTTTGACTCTTGGATTGACGATTCGCAAATCATCGACTATAAAAAGAAGTGACCTTTATGCCCATCAACACAGCCTCAGCTACCGCAGAACCACTCCTTCCTCCAGTTCTTCTCTGCAAAATCTACAAAAGCAACACTTGTGGGTGTGGTGTGGAGAACGTGTGCCTCAAGCGCAAATCGTCTTTTTCTGCCAGATCTTTGTGGTGTATTGTGTCATCGGTGCTGCCATTACCAATTTGAGTTTGCAACAAGGAGACAAACAATTGTGGACCATTTTACTCAGCAGTTGCATTGGTTACCTTCTTCCCAATCCGTCTCTGAAATATTCCTCTAACGGGAACAACAACGGGAGTCTTGTGTCCAAAGTTAGTCCCCCATCCAACAATCACCCTAACCATCCTCTTTTAGACACTCCTCTGACTTCCAGCGACTCCTCGTACACTAGAACTCTATAATTATGAACAACAAATTTTACTTAACGTTACCCAGTGACAGTTCCATGGAGGTGTTTCCCAATAATACCTTATGCTGTTACACGGCCAAATTACCTGAGGGCATCCAATTGGATCACGAAGCCCATTGGGAAGTGGCTTTAGTGGAAATGATTCACCCTACACAAATCAAAAACATCGTTGAAAATCAAAACACTTTTACGGTAGAAGTTCATGACGAACAAGTGCAACAACACTTGGATAAACGCAGCGGTGTAGCTAACTCACAAGACCCCAAAACTAAACGAACCACTTATCGGTTGAAAATTCTATCAGGCTATTATTTTAGTGGTCAACATTTGGGGAACGCTATTGCTGACAGGTTCAATAACGTGTTTGGCAAAGTCTTGGAGAAAACCAGAAAAATTGTCACGATCGAATACCACAAAATAGCTCGTCGCCTGATGATGATATTTTCAGAGGACAAAGTATTGGTCATTACATTTTGTCCTGAAATGTATGACATTTTGGGTGGAGACCCCAAGTTGATCAAGATTGCAAACGAAATACCAGCCGTGACCAGTAACTCGGAGTTTGCGAAATATTTTCGATTCCCTGTAGAAATGAACCAAGGACTCAATTTGATCTTTGTGTACTCCGATGTGGCGGAGTACAACGTGGTGGGACACACCTCCGTACCGTTACTGCGTGTCATTCATTTCAAAGTGGATTGTGCCACGAACGCTGACGAGGAAGGTGGATTTGTACATCCTCACTATGTGCCCGTCAGTAAGTCGTATTTTGACACTGTCAACATTGCTATAAAAGGAGATCTGGGACAAAATATTTCATTTTCCAAAGGGAAAGTCACAGTGAAACTCCATTTTCGAAAACGATTACTCTAACCCTTTTTCAGTCATTTATCCTGTGTACCAAGGAGTCCTCGACAGCGAGGACATGGTTTAGGAGATATGCTAAAATCAGCCTTTCGTTCGGTGGCTCCCGTTTTGAAACCGATGGTGACACGGTGATTGCACGCCTTGAAAGATGCCGCGTTGACGCAAGGTAAAGAATTTCGCCAAAAGGTCATCATTGACAAACAAAACCCCAAAGAAGCTTTCTTGAGAGCAGGCAAAAATGTCTTGCATCAAACTGGCAAAGACATTTTGGGCCGACGAGAAGCTCCTATAAATGCCCTGGGCGCTGCCGAGTCAGGAATTCCTACGTCCCTGACGCCAGAGCAAGGAGAAGGCAGAAAAAGACGACGAAAACACCCCTTCAGAGGACTTCACACCCCCTAGAGCTAGAAAGATTAAGAAAAGAGAAACCGTCCGAGAGTTAGACGTTTTGATTATTAAATGAGAGAAATGATGTACCGAGAGTCTTGCGCTTGTTCCAAGTAGGACTGAATCTGTTTGCCATGCCACCCACCATGATGACGATGCAAGAATCCCAATGGGTCGAATTTCATCCCGTCTCCTCTTTGACGGATTCAGCTCCCATCGAGTTTGAAATCAAAGGACAACCCGAAGATTACATCGATCTGAATAGCAGTTACTTGTATCTGAAACTGAAAGTGATCAAAACCGAAAACACCAATCCGGGAGCCTATGCCAGAGTAGCTCCCGTCAACAATTTCATACATTCCGTGTTCAGCGAAGTGGATTTATACTTGAGTAACAAACTGGTTAGCAGTAGCATGGATACTTACCTTTACCGAGCGTACTTGAAAAATCTCTTGACGTACGGAAATGAGGCTAAGAACACTCATCTGGATGCTTGCGTGGTATGGAAACCTGACACCTCAGGTGAGGACACGTGTAACGACACAGCCCTGACAGCAGATGACAATCCTCACAATATGGGTTTTAACGACCGTCGAAAGAAAATCCTGCAAGGTCGTAGTTTAGAACTGATGGATCGTTTGCATTTGGACATGTGGTTGCAAGACAAGTATTTTCTCAACGGAGTGGATATTCGCCTGATATTAAATCACAGCAGTGTCGCTTTCCATTTGATGGTTCATGCCAACGAGTACAAAACCAACATCCAAGAAGCCAGACTTTACGTGCGCCGCGTAGAAGTGTTACCTAAAGCGGGAAACGACATCAGTCACACTTAAGCAGAACGACCGCCAAGTATCCGATGCGACGTGTCGAAGTGAAAACATTCACCATTGCTGCTAGACTCCGATCCAAGATCGAAGATCATCTGTTCCAAGGACAGTTACCCAAACGTTTAATCGTTGGCATCGTCAGTAATGCAGCCCTCAACGGAGCCCACGATTAAAATCTTTCCAGTTTAAGCACTACAGAGTGTTCAAGATCGATGTCAGTCGCGATGGCAAGACCTTGTGTAGCAGACCCTTTGAACCTAACTTTGCCCAGAAGAATTACTTGAGATCGTACTTGTCCCTGTACGAAGCTACCGGACAACTAGGAACCAACACCAGTCACGGTATTTCGTACGAAGATTTGGTAGGAGGTTACACTTTGTGGGCCTTTGATTTCACTCCAGACCAAGGCAGCGACGAGGGACATTTCCAAACTATAAAATCCGGTCAACTACGTGTTTAACTTCAGTTTGCAGAAGGTCTCACAGAGACGGTCAATGTCATCTTTTATGCCGCATTCGATAATACCATAAAAATCAACAGTTTGAGAGAAGTCATTCTAGACTATTAGAAACTATGGAAGACTCTTATCCCTCTTTGAACGGTAGAGAATCTTTGGAAATAGAATGGGAGGATAGCTTGAAAACAGAACCCCAAGACCAAGACAAAGAGGACGTAGTGGTCACGTCCAGATGGCCAGAACAAGAACAACATTTAGTGTCCTGTTTTGCTAAACACCTGGCGGATAAAATTATGGAATTTGAGTAAGAAAGATTGGTATGGATGTCAAAACGATCATCCCAGTCAAATTCAACACGATAAATGTATGATGATGAGTCAAGAAGAAAAATTGGACGAGTATCTGGACGATGCTTGGAGTCTCATCTCGGAAGATGCAGTGTTGCATGAGTGGTATAAAGACTTGCGTAATCATTCCTGCCCACCATTGTCTACTCTAGAGATCTATCGCATTGAATCTCTCTTAGTCCAGAGTGCGGCGACGAAGCGAAGAAACTGCTACTTGACAGAGCTTTTCAAACAAAAAGTCAGAATTGAATTGATGACTTATCATTACCTGTGAAAAAAAAACAAACAAAGAACAAAACAAAATATGGATGCCTGGGAACTTTATTACCTTTTGAACAACAGTTCGTACACTGCTTCTTGGAATCCTGGTGTGTGCGCTAAAGATGAACTTCCTCATCGCAAACTTCAAGACCATCAAGCTTATGTCATCAACACGGACGACAGTCATCTCCCAGGATCTCACTGGGTAGTCGTCTACTTCCCTCAAGAGGATTGTGTGAAATATTTTGATTTGTATGGATTACCCCCTTTGGAAGACGACATCATCGACTTTATGAGAAGAAATGCCCAGACGACACGATACAATAATGTGAAATTACAAGGCACATATTCTATGGTGTGTGGACAATATATATATTGAGTGTATTTTCTTCATCAACGCAGTCTTGGATATTCTTTAGAACATTTAGTGACTTATTTTGATAGCAACTCTTCTAGAAACGATGAGAAAGTAGATCGATGGTTTTGTGACCATTATGGCTATGTTGTGTCTTTTTCTAGGAAACGTAGTGTACATCAATGGCCTCATGACTTCCATCAGTGGAAATCTCGCATGATTTCACAATGTTGTCAACCTTGTCAAAAATAGTTTATTTGATGTTATTGTTAATTGTTAGTGATTCGTTGTTTATTGAATAAATATGTTGTGTTTTGAAAACATGTGTCTGTCTTTTGTTTTCAAAAAAGACTGTGAATATATGCTCTTTTACTTCTCTCTATCCCTCACCATGATATTCGCTATCATAAATTTTCGACTCAACAAAAGCCCTAGTAGGGATGTTTTCTATCGCGTCCGCGTTTGAACCATATAAATCGGGTTGGTCTTCAGTCTGGCCCATCCACTGTTGACTCGTCAACCTATGAAGATGCCTTCCAGACTAGCCAAGCTGAACGAAGCTTACGTGAATTTACATCGTGTCAGACTAAACGTGATACCGACGCCTGAAGAGATTGAGAATGTCAGGATGTTATCAATAGCCCAAGACCTGATAGAGGAGCTCTTCAGAGAGGAAATCAAGAAAGAAGAAGAAGAATGGACAGAGAAGTACAGACTTCAGAAGCAGAGAGAACAGCAACAACAAGAACAGCAGCAGCAACAGGAGCAGCAAGAACCAGACAGAGGTTTTGTTGACTGTCGAGTTGGCACCAAGGAGTTCTCATTTTCTTTCTGCAGAAGCAGGCCGTATCGTATAGGAATGCCTGCCGCCAGACGGGGACGCAATCTAAGACAGTAAAAACGATTGCCATCACTCCCCGTCAACAAAACAGCCCTTTTCAGGGCTACCCCAATACTCTCGAAAAGACATAATAATTCAATTGCCAAAAACATTTGTTTGCTTGTATGTTAAAAAAATAGAAGTGTCTATAAGCACTTCGTTTCTTTTGTCAGTAAAAAGAAAATAAATCCACACAACTTTTCTCTGTCTTGTCGAATCGTTCATGTCTGTGTTTGTAAGTAAAAAAGTCAGCGCGAGTGTTTCTTTTAGGTCCGCGCGTTTAATGTGATGGTAAGTTTTGGTGTCAAAGGATGTCGCGAATGCTCTTAGATAGCATATGCGACTTAAATCCTTTATTCATTCAGGTGATGTTTTCCTTCACGTCCGTGCTTCAAGTATATAAATCGACGCGATCGTAAGTCTGGGTACCCATCGTTGACGTATCAAAAACTGAACATGAGTAGCAGAATCAGAAAGCTGTTGGAGCTTCAAATGCACCTGGAGCATGCCAGACGCCTCCTGGACGAGCTGGCCATGGAGGCTGTTGCAGAAGAAGCCAGGATAGAGGAAGAGGAAGAGAAGAAAAAGAAAGAAGAGGAGAAGGAAAAGAAGCGAGGGATCCTGCCTCACCTCATACTAAGACCTGTGTGTGAGGTCAAGCCTGAGGTGAGGACACCAACGCCTCCACAGCCACCACTTCCTCAACAAAGACTCTCACAGCCTCTGCCACCAGTACCACCAGTACCAAGAACTGCTGTCCCCCAGGCAGAAAACTGGGAGCAGGAAGCCTTGGAGGAATTGGAGAGACAGCGGCAAGAGTGGGAGCCACAGAGACCTCATCATCCCTGGGTCTGGAATGGGAGAAGACAGAGGGAACAAGTATTCACTATCCCTAAAAGTGAAAACTGGGATGATGAGGCCACTCAAGCCCCGTCTGCGTTCAGAATCATACATATTAATTGGGAGGATGACTGGAGCCGGCGATGCGTGTGTGGGGCACGACCTGGGAGATGTCATCACTAAACGGGTGCATATGAAGTTCTAAAAAATCCCAGCCCTTCTCAGGGCTAACCAGATCTTTAGGAAAGAGACTATTCAAGTTGCCAATTTGTGTCAATGTGGAGTAGTGTGACTATAAACACTCACGTCTTTACTGAAGTGTGTGTGTGTGTGTGTGTGTGTGTGTGTGTTTACGTTCGCGTCCGTTTGTGTGGATAGTAAGTATGGTGTGTTGTTTATTCTCTTCCCGTTTGTGTGGATAGTATATGGTGTGGTTTATGCATTCTCGTCCGTTTGTATGGATAGTATAGTGTGTATGTTTTATGCATTCTCGTCCGTTTGTGTGCATAGTAGGTATGGTGTGTTTTTTCTTCTCTTCCCGTTTGTGTGGATAGTAAATATGGTGTGTTTTTTTCTTCTCTTCCCGTTTGTGTTGATAGTATAGTGTGTATGTTTTATGCATTCGCGTCCGTTTGTGTGTATAGTAGGTATGGTGTGTGTTTATTTCTCTTCCCGTTTGTGTGGATAGTATATGGTGTGTTGTATGCATTCTCGTTCGTTTGTGTGGATAGTATAGTGTGTGTTTTATGCATTCGCGTCCGTGTGTGGATAGTATATAATATGTGAAGTGAGTGTAAGGGATGTTTTCCTTCACGTCCGTGCCTGAAGTATATAAAAGCAGAGCGTTCGACATTCGTGCCGCCAGAGAAAACCAATTTGTAATTCTAAACACAGGGACACCTACCAGAATAGATCCCACATCCGGAAAGCTAACAACACTAGACCTAACACTGGCCACAACATCCATAGCACAAATAGCGGACTGGGAAGTACTCCAACAAAGTATTTTGGGAAGCGATCATTTCCCGATAAGCACCACCATATTTCTACAGCACCCAAGGGAACAACAACGGAATCCACAAAAATGGAAAACAGAAAAAGCGGACTGGAGCCTGTTCCAAGCAATCTTGAGCAAAGTACATATCGACGACCTACATAGCAATGACACGAACCTCTTCTACAACTACATTATAAAAGTACTAAACGAAGCTGCACAAGAATCAATACCCCAAACTAGCGGAAGGATAAACAAAAGCAACGTACCATGGTGGACAGACACCTGCAAAAATGCAATTAAAGAGAAAAAGAGGGCACTCAACCGCTTTAAGCATACAAAACTAGCTACCGACTTCATCATATATAAACAACAGGACTCCAATGTAAGAACAGTCATAAAGGAAGCCAAACAAAACTCTTGGCAATCATACTGCTCCACACTCACACATCGCACTAAACCTAAAAAAGTATGGGCAAAAATCAAAGCCATAAGAGCAAAAACCCCGAAAACAATTCCCAAAATATCTGGAGCACAAACTAACCAAGAAAGAGCAGAACAACTTGCACAACACTTTGCCCATTCTAGCAGTAACAACAACCATACACAGACATTTATGGCTCAGAGACAAACAATTGAGAATGAATACCCACACATATTTAAGGATCAAAGCACGGAACAAACAAGCAGCAGCTCATCTTTAAATGACTACTTTACACTACAAGAATGGAGACAAGCACTGCAAAGCAAAAAACCCACAGCACCAGGAGAGGATAGCCTTGGATACACCATCTACAAACACCTACCAATAAACATGCAACTAATAACAATAGACATGATAAACCTAATATGGGAAACAGGAAACATACCAACACCATGGAAACAGGCAATAGTAATAGCTATACAAAAACCAGGAAAAGATCCTAAAATGGTAACCTCTTACAGACCCATCTTCCTCACAAACACCATCTGCAAAATCATGGAAACTATGGTTAACAATAGGATAAAACACCATATGGACACAAACAAACTACATTCAGAAAGCCAGAGCGGATTTAGAAACCGAAGATCCACAATCGACCAGCTAATGAGACTAGAAGCAGACATCAAATTAGCCTTTAATGCAAACCAAAGAAGCCATAGACATCTTATAGCAATCTTCCTTGACCTTGAAAAAGCCTTCGATCTTGTTTGGACAAAAGGACTCATCTCCAAACTGAATCAATATAGAATCAATGGAAGGATGCACCGTTGGATTGCAAATTTTCTTACAGGAAGACAAATTAAAACTAGAGTAGGCGACAAAACCTCCAACACATATACATTGGACAACGAAACACCCCAAGGAAGCGTAATAAGTCCTACACTTTTCAATATAATGGTCAACAACCTCAAAGACTACATCGACAACACAATCAATTTGTCCCAGTTTGCCGACGACAGCGGAATTTGGAAAGCAGGAGACCCCAACAACCAAACATACATCAACTCACTACAAAAGAAACTAGACTATCTCACTATGGGCAAACAACTGGGGCTTCAAAATTTCTAGTGACAAAACAGTTGGAATGCTTTTTTCCCCCCACAACAGACATAAGCCCAAATATCCAACTATATACCTACAAGGAACACCGGTCAAAATTCGTCAAGCAGACATCTTTCCTAGGAATGATACTAGACTAAAACCTAGCCTGGACCCAACATATAGTGGAACTAATTAACAAATGCCAACAAGATATCAACATACTAAAACACCTAAAGGGAACAACATGGGGAGCTGACCAGCATACTCTACTTATGTTATATAATGCACTAATCAGAGCCAAATTGGATTATGGATGCCAAATATATGCGTCCGCAAACGATTCCCTTCTCCAAAAATTAAACAGCATCCAATACAAGGCACTTAGAATATGCACAGGAACACTGCCAAATACCGCGAATGACGAACTATAGATTCTAACAGGTGAACTACCCTTAAACATAAGAAGAGAAGAACATATCTTACGATATGCTATCAGAAATTCCATACACTCGGATATCAACCCAACTAGAATAGCTATTAGAAACTGCGCGAGGCCTTTCAGCACAAAACTAGTACCCAACCCCCCGGCTTGCAAGAAAGTGCACACGCTTAAAGAGGAAATGAAAATAGCAGAAATCCTGGCAGAACAATATAAAATCTGCGACCTCACACCCTGGAAGAACAATATCACCCAGAATAAACCTTGCAGCGATGGCATTAGGACACAAACAGCACAACCCTTGGAACATTCTAACTGGAATCTATAAAATCTTGGAAGAAAACTACTCCCAACACACAAACACAGATGGGTCCAAATCCCAAGAACTTAATAGGACAGCTGCAGCCATTGTAGTACCCGAACTAAACACCCAAATAGGAGCGAGGCTACCTGATGGATGTTCCATCTATACAGCGGAATTCTGGACGATAAAACAAGCATTGCTATGGATAAAAACTCAAACAAATAAAAACCATGTCGTCATAACAGACTCACTAAGCGTTCTGAAATCACTTGAAACTGGTTCATCATAAAGCAGAGGAAATATGCTACAAGAAACAATGCTTATTCTACGAGAACTGGAAATGGACCAGTTCAACGTGGAATTTTTATGGGTACCATCTCACATCAACCTATCTGGCAATGACAAAGCTGACCTCGCTGCAAAACAAAGTCTACACGTCAATGAAGTTCAACCCATCACATTCAGCGTCCAGGAACTATACAGCCAGGCGAGACAACATATAAACCAGAAATGGCAACATTATTGGGACACAACCAACAAAGGTAGGCACCCGAATCGATTGCAAAAGGAAGCAACCCGAAGCATCAAGGCACCTAAAGGATTACAAAACAACGAATTACAAGTCATCAACAGGATAAAAACAGGAAAAACACTACTGAAAAGCAGCTATGGAAAACACATTAAGGACCAACAGAACGATAACACAAACTGTCCACACTGCCCAGAACCGGAAACACTCGATCACATCTTCAACACCTGCAGCAAGTACCAACTACAAAGGAACATCTTCAGGAAATACCAAAAAACGAATAGGATCACGGACAACATACCCAGAAATACTGGACAGGAACAAGAGCAACAACCTCGAGATCACTTACAGAAGTATCCTACTGTTCCTGAAGGAAATCGACAAAACCGGCAAAATGTGAATAAACGCGTAACACAAACTACACATAAAAATGGACTATGGTACAGGGTCAGCCATATGGCAAGTCGAAACACTCCACACAAAATACACACAAAAATGGACTATGGCACAGGGCCAGCCGTATGGCAAGTCCATAAAAAACATATTAATAAATAAACAACGAAACCCTGGACTAAAGCAACTGCTAGCCAAAGGGCAAAGTCCACTAAACAAAATACAAACCCTAAGGTAAGTAGGAAATCGACAAAATCGACAAATATGAATAAACGCGTAACACAAATTACACATAAAAATGGACTATGGCACAAGCCCGGCCAAATGGCAAGTCCAGACGCAACACAAAATACACAAAAAAATGGACTATGGCACAGGGCCAGCCGTAATGCAAGTCCATAAAACATAACAATAAACAAACAATAATACAAAGGCAACTCGGCCTAAAACAATGGCTAGCTGCATAGCTGCACCTAAAGGGACACAACACAAAAACACAAAACCCGAAGGTAAGACCAACACACCACCTTTTTCCTTATTATCTCCCCTGCATGGTAAAAATAGAAAAATTTCCTCAATTACTAACTGTTATATATATATATATATATATATATATTGTTACGACCCTGTAGTTAAATTACATGTGTGTTAAAATTTAAATTCTAATTCTTTGTTTCATTTTTATTTCATTTTTACATCATTAAATGTAGTTATTGTTATTACGATTTATGTTTGCATGGGTCTAATAGTATGTTAGAAACATCGTATTTATTTTAAAATGTGACTCGTGTAAGCACGAGCTTTGTATGATAGTGAATTCGTCGCAAGTAAACATTCAGCAGTAACTATGTAAATGATTGTCTGATACTTGTTCAGGCTTTCGTAATGTCCAGATGGATTGCGAAATCACACGTGGTCTTCGTGCGTGTGTACATGAAACGACGTATTAGTTTCTTTTATATGCTTAGTTATCGGTAAGAAAGTTCAGTCATAGTGATAGTCATAGTCGTAGTCATAGTCGTAGTCAGTCATCGTTGAGAGTTACATCATAAGATTTTGTAGAGTTTCTAATACCTTAAGGAAAAGGTATTCCTGTGCTGGAAAGAGTTGTGCATTCGTACGAGGAACAACATGTGTGTTGTTAGTGGTGGTAGCTGTATTTCATCTACTTTCTAAATAATTATTTTCCCTGGAGAACAACCCTACTGGTTTTGGACAAAGACATTTGTTGAAATTATTTCTAAATTGGAGCAGAACAATACAAATTGTGATTCACAGTGAAAATTCTGGACATTTTGTTAGCCTTCGTCTGACGTCATCATCCGCCATTTTGGAACGGAACTGAGATTCAGACTATATCAAATTAGAACTGTTTATTTCACAGGACTTATGTGTTTTCACAATTTTAGGACAATATTTGGATCTTCTTCGTAAATCGTAAGTCTTGTTTCATCTATTTATCTTTTCACCGTGTTTTCTAGGGAAATAAATTGTTTTTGTTAAAATTTACAAAGCTTGTTGCCTTCACTCTTTCTTTGTGTTACTTTGAACGAGCCGATACGTAACTAGATAGATAGATAGATAGATAGACAGATAGACAGATAGATAGATAGATAGAAAAAAAACAAAAAAACAACAACAACAAAGAAACAAATTATTTGCCTCCTATATTTTTCCCATCTCTTTCTTAATTTACCACCCCCTGCATGCACACCCACTAAAACAGGTAGGCGAAAACGCTAGGACAGCGACAATAGACAGACAAGGAGGAGAAATGGAAGCAAGAGGTGGGGAAGAACCGGGGAAAAGGGCTAGGACACGAAAGATCACAGACCAAGTCATGATTCCGCTTTTCTCAGACGGACAAAGATCTACCTACTACCACACAAATGGAAACAAAAGACCTACCAAATGGAGAAAACAGGACGCTCTACCTGCTACTCCACAAAAGGAAAATATACCCCCACCCGGATAATCAAGCCAAGCGGATGTATGGGGCGCAAAACGGGTGCTTGGGAAAACATACTAGCAAACACCTGGGTGGGATCCTGACGTCAACAAGCCAGTGTTGACCAAAGATTTCCCACTAAGACCCCGTCACCGTGGCGGAAAATGCGAGGGCTAGAAAACCACCCCTCTTTTTGTTTTTGGCCGGACAAACAAGAGCTAACCAGTTCGAGGGACAATTCCACCTCGCAGGAAGGTGCTATTGTCGATCCAACTCGAACTGGCTAAGCCGTGAAGTAGCCGAAAGCTCTACCCGCTACTCCACAAATCAAAGGAAACCCCACCCCCATGGAGTAGTCCAGGAAGCTCTACCTGCTACTCCAAAATCACCTCTCCTCATACCCACCCGCACAGACAAACGTAAGCAAAGGGCATAAAACAGGTGCTAGGGAAAACATACTAGCAAACACCTGGGTGGGATCCTGATTGTCAACAAGCCAGTGTTGATAAAAGATCTCCCACTAAGGCCCTGAAACCGTGGCGGAGATGCTGGGGTAGAGGAGAGGCCCCCTTTTTCTTATAACCATGAGTCTTCATTTGGCTACTGAAGACCACTTTTAATAACAGCTCCGATCCTTTGGTTCCACCGTCAAAATTAACGACCAACAAAATCTGCGTGCTAATAACGTTTGTGGGATGGTTAACACCCAGCTGATTGATACTTTTTCGGCAAATACACAAGTACGCCTAGTACACAAAATTCCAACTTTCCAATATATTTAAAATTATAAAACTAATCACATTATGATAATTACACAGGTGACTTACACATCATTGGAATAGGGCTGTCCACTAGTATAACTGGACAAAATTTGACCAAAAGGTAGGTCCTGGCTTTGAGCGAGTACGCACCGCGAGTCTCTTTCCGTGTCGTTTGGCCCCCCTTTTCCGGGCTTCTTCCCTCCTTTGCCGTTGCCAGACATAAATAAAAAGTGCGGCATAGCACATAAACACGGAACTGTGATGGCACCATCATCACAGCCCCGACCAATTGAAAAGCCCGACCCTCGGGCATTAATCAGTCGCGAAAGCACTGAGTATGCATAGGCGACTTAAATCCTTCGTTAGTTTCATTCGTGCCATTCTACACAGAATACAACATGGCGAGCAACATGGAGAGAATGATTAGATTGCAGGAGGTGGTGGACACCTTAGGTATGGTGGAGGAGATACTAGTCCGAATGCAGTTTGGGGCTTATAGTCCTCATAGACAAAACATGGAAATTAATAATTTAAAGAGAAGTAAGGACATATTAAATGAGATGATTAGAATTGAAGATATAGAAGACAAAAATAAGGATGAGGGAGTGGAACGAAAAGATAGAAAAGGAAGAAGAAAATGAAAATAGGAAGAAGAAGGAAATAAAGTAGGAGGAGGAAAAGAATGAGAAGAGGACAAAATGTGTAGGACAGAAAATAAGAAGTTGGTGGAGGAAAAGAAGAACTTAGAAGAAGACAAAGAAGAAATCCAAAGGCCCTTTTCAGGGCCACTTTCATATGCCTCGAAATGATATTTCTTTCTTGCCTATATGTGTTATCTATGTGTTGTCTATGTCTCTGTCTCTCTATTGTATTTGTCCTACCTAGAGTAGCTATGCGTATTCAGGTCAACCACTTGCCACATTGTTGCAAGTGTCCAGTACCGTGACGTCGCCCATCCTGTTCCATTCCTTTTGTTGCTATACAAAATTCCCATTGTCCCTATATCGTCCCAGGGTGTGCCATTTTTTCGGAAAAATCTTGTCCCCATATCGTCCCAGGGGGGTCCGTAATGTATTTTCCCATTGTCCCTATATCGTCCCCTATTACTACTCATATATATATATATATAAGAGAGAGAGACTGAGGTACACACAGATATATATATATATATATATATATATATATATATATATATATATATATATATATATATATATGAGAGAGAGAGAGAGAGAGAGAGAGATACATACAGAGACAGAGGTACACACAGATAGAGCTCAGGGAGACAAACAGGTACGTTGGTGAGAGAATATTTTATTTTCAAAGAGGTTATATTAATATTTCTTCTGATATTTCTAGGTTACAGTATTTGTATGGGAAAATATGAACGATTTTTTTTTTTTTTCGAATGGATACTGCACGACCCGTGGGAGTGAAGTATCTATCCGACAAAACGAGTCCATATTTCCCATTCAAATGCAGTAACCTTTTTATTATATACTCATTTTCTTATTCTTCCTGCAGCTTAATGATATAGAAACATACAATACAAGATTCAAAGTAATTGAATTTATGCTGTACTCCAAAATAGACAAGAGCAGATTAATCAACACACAACAACAATATGAATGCGCACATAACTCCGTCCAGCGAAATTTGTACTTAGTCGCGCGCTAGACATCACTTTCAAAAATAATTGGTCTACTTAAAATTAAAATTTTGAGTCATATTGTGAATGAATGTGCATAGCTGTGTCAATTCCACACAAAATACACGTGTCTGTGATTTGAGCAGGTAGGGACGTCACTTGATCTATCTGCATGTGTTTATGTTCTGTCATTGAATATTTTGAATCATGATGTGGGAAATACATGAACTCTTTCAATTCTAATTATCAAAAAGACGCTATGGAATATCACCTTCATTTCATTTTGAATGAATTGCACTTGAAACGTATTCGAAGTTACAGTATAATTTCGAAATGTGTAAGCAAGCTTTAGAACCCATGACATAGCTCATGTAATTCAGATTTGCAGAACTAAAAAAATACATTTTGAGGAAATTCAAGATGCAAAAATGCAAAGCAGCTGGTGTGTCACAATCCATTCAGCCAGCGGAAATAAGAATACGTCATCGTCTTGGCTCTAAGGCCCTTACGTTTCTAACAAAACCTTTTATTTGCGTTTTTCCCACAAAGTTAGTACTTTCACTTTTAAAATGGCACGTATATGATAGCAATGCGATAGCCCTTACCCTCAGTATGTTCTTCTTTGCTGTTTTTATTTACCACAGAGAGCATTGGAAATAGTCTGAACCATTCTATTAATGAAAGTTACGAACATTTCACCTAAATAACTGTTTAAATGATCAGAATGGTATTTTCGGTTCTGCGTCACTCGCGTTTGTTGTGGACATTGTGAATATCACGTTCATTTCTTTGCTTGTTTGAAAGTTTCATTTATGTCTCAGTAAACTCGTCCACATTGTTCACTTTATCATCTCTAATTCAAATAGACGAAACAGCTGTTTTAGTTCATTCACAAACAAATCTCATAAACTGAAACCTAAAGTCTACTACACCACATGAGTGTACATGTTTACAAAGTATTTCCTAATACACTATACTATTTTTAGGCACACGTGTCGTACACGTGGAGTGTACATGTTTACAAAGTATTTCCTAATACACTATACTATTTTTAGGCACACGTGTCGTACACGTGAGTGCTTGCAATATCAAGGTGTAATGTGCAATTCTGATAATGTAAAGTTTACGGAGAAAAAAGGGGTATATCACAAAATTAGCTTTATGAAGGGGAACAAAAGACAAAACAAAACAAGCCAAGAGCACGCATACTGAGCTGCTGTATGAGGCAAAGACATCGGATGCTTTTGCAGTCAAAACGTTATCTAAGACATCGGATGAATTTTGCTGTCAAAACTACTTCTTACGCGTTATGTTTTAATACCAGAGGAGACGATTCAACCAGTCGACTTAAATAATTCCAAACGGCAAAATTGAAACCTACCACGATACGGTAGCCTAACTAATAAATTTTGAGTATATTTTCTGGACGAAATTTAAAGAATTATTATAACTGCGAATACATAAATGAAAGGCAACAAGTCGAACTAAAGTAACTAATAATTTCCAATAAGTAAGATCCGAGAGTAAATTATTTGCGCCGGCCCAGTTACGAATCTCAATAGCGCGCTGTGTGTGTGTGTGTGTGTGTGTGTGTGTGTGTGTGTGTGTGAGAGAGAGAGAGAGAGAGAGAGAGAGAGAGAGAGAGAGAGAGAGAGAGAGAGAGTTTTGGCATGTGTTCACTCATGTGTTTGTGTCTTTGTTTCTAAAAATATTTTGGACGTGATTTCCCATGTGAATCTTTCAAATTTTTATGGCGTATATCGGACGAATCTGTCGACGTTATCAAATTACAATCGGAGTTAGAATATGTTTTCAACCATCTCTTAAACCGTTCGTCGCTGCTTTCCTTGCCATGCATTTTTGCTGCGTCTGCAATCGATATAATTTATTTTCGTTTCAGTGACAAATCCATTTTAGAATTTAAATAGGTTAGCGCGTCCGCCTCGAATGCGGAAGGTCGCGTGTTGGATCCCCGGCCGAGTCATATCAAAGACCTATAAAAATGGTACTTGCAATTGCCTCGCTTGGCCTCATTAAGAAGTTAATGTTAGGACTGGTCGGCCTGGTGTCAGGCTAATGTGACTAGGTTCGACATGATGCTACATGTCTGGGACATGGTGCCCCAGTGTTTGACACCACTATAAATTGTCACGCTGCTGACATCGTCGATATGACTGAAATTTTTTTAAAGCTACGTTAGTAATCCAAATCACACACACACACACACACACACACACACACACACACACACTATTCAATATATGTCGCCATATTGCCCTGTAAATTTCGTTGATACCAAAGACACACCCGGAAGCTGATCATACCTGGCGAAATGTTGAATTGTGTGCTGCATGTAGACATTTTTTTTTTTTTTTTTACAACGGTTATGATGTAAATTGATAACTTCAATGCAGATTTCCAATTATGGGAAGTTTGTCTTTGTCTTGTGGATTTTACGCCTTTTTGCAGCAGTTAAGAGGCTACACGTGGCAGCAAGTTTAGTTGGTGGACGAAGAACTTGTGAAGAAAACCGACCCAGGAGAAGCAAGCATTCTCACATTGGCCGAACTGAGATTCGAATCCACGCAGGTAGTGACAGCGATAGAATAGCTGTCAGCAACTGGCACCCTAGGCGAACAGTGCAATCTATTCCCCTTCCCTCTGATAATTTCTCCTCAAATTTGGCGCCCCATTTAACTTGGCGCATAGACAACCGCCTAGTTCGCATACATGAACGGACCATTCCCGCACACAAAGAGATGTGAGGTGTCGGTGATTTGTAAAGAGCGCCTTCGACCATTTGAACACTCGGGGCCCCATTATAGGAAGCATATGCAAATAGAAGACCAACTACTAAGCCATACAATTTTTGACCTCTTGCATCAAAGAATAGTCGGGGCCCTTTAGTCTAATAGTACCAACTGAAGGTGTATGTGGGGAGGGGGACCTAAAGGTGTAGGGAACATTGTATTCATTAATCAACAACAAAACTGTCACTGGGGCATTGTGTTGCATTATGTAAGAGTTGTAGATCATGTTTTGTTTTTTTAAAAAAAAAAATATATAAAAAATACCGTTTTTGTTTAAAGTGTTACTCATCAGATATAATGTATCCCTTGTGACAAGATAACTCCTACCCCTGTCTACTTCTGGCAGAGTTATCTCTGCCTGGAATACACGGTGCTGTCCTCATCATATTATCCATCTAAGACAGGTCCGTATGACAGTGTATGTGACATGCATGCTGAGGTAGGACATAATGTATTAGCACGTGAAACAGCTCAGCGACATATTCATACATCTTGATTGACAGGTGAAACAGCTCTGTGACATATCCATACACATTGGCCTTAACTGTAATGAGGTGCCAACAATCTTTTTTTTGAATCACAGAAAAATAATTTCGGGTTTCCTTGTTTGAATTCACTATAATTCCCAGTGTTACGACTCTATGGCCATAAACTAAGTAACAGAAAGAAGCAAAACCAACAAGTTTGGTAAAACTTTGCAAATAATTTAATTATAAAGTTATAAATGAAAATGTACGAGGAATTTACATTATCATGTAGTGAATCCAAAATAATCCTGATAAAGTTCCATGAATGTACAAAAGAATGAAAAGTTCCCTATCATTTTCAAACCCGGAAATGTACTGGTCGACCAAGAATCGAGGCGTTTTCAAGATGGGGTTGTCCAGAATTCCTTCGAATAATCCCAACAGTCATAGAATAATATTATAGTCGAAATAATGAGCACATTCTATTTACACTGAACAGTCCAAACAAATATTTTTTCCTCTCAAATAGTATCTAAGTTCAACTTAAAACACATATGCTGACTTGCAACAGGAATACAAGAAATAAGAATGACTCCTCCATAAATATGATTGAAAGTAGTTAAAGGGGGCGATAGTGAGACAATGGGAAAATACATTACAGACACCACCACCCCCACCCCCCGGGGAACTATGGAGACAAAAAATTCCCTGGGCCTATATAGGGACAAAAAGATATTGGGCCTGTATAACGACAATAGGAATGGAACAGGTGGGTGACGTCATGGTACTGGACACTTGCAACAATGGCTGACATGAATACGCGCAGCTAATAAATAATAATAATAATGAGGACTTTGTATAGCGCCTAATCTTTAGAAGCTCTAAGCGCTTTACAACATTTGACAACACTTAAAAAACATATATAATGATATGATTACAAAATTAAAAACAAACACCACGAAAGTAAAAACAGAAAATATGCTGTAAATATTTAAGGCAAGGATACATTATTAGGTCTTTAAGTCTGTTCTTGCAGTTGAAATAGGTGAGTTTTAAGAGCGCTCTTGAATGAGATCACTGTGTCTTTGTGTCTAAGTGCAGTGGGCAATTCGTTCCACGTTGCTGGCCCTGGTATGCAAAAGAGCGTTGTCCATATGATTTCATATTCATAGTGGGAATAATGAGAATACGAGTGTCAGAAGAGGAGCGTAAGCATCTTGCAGGTGTGTACACATGGGTGAGGTCAGATAGGTATGTTGGACTGGAGCCCGTGAGTGAAACATAGCACAGAGAACAAATTTTGTGTTTAATTCTTGATCGTATGGATAGCCAGTGTAGGGTACAAAGCAGGGGAGAGGCGTGCTCTGATCGTGGTACTCTAAGGATAATCCGAGCAGCTGTGTTGTGAACTTTTTGAAGTTTCTGAAGTAGTATTGAGATGAACCAGACAGAATTGAGTTACAATAGTCCAGTCTTGAAAGTACTAAGGAACACACAAGTGTTTTAGTGGCATCAACTGAAAGATACTTGCGAATGGAGCTGATGCGTCTCAGCTCAAGATATGCAGTCTTGCATATGTTCACGACATGTTGGTGCAACGAGAGAGTACTGTCGAGAGTGACACCTAGGTTTCGTACTGACTGTGTGAATTTAACGTTGGTGTTGCTGATATTTATTGTCTGAGGTAAAGGATGTGAATGAGAAAGTCTTTGTGTTGTAATCAGGATGGCTTCAGTTTTATCATCATTCATCTGCAGCTTGTTACATGTCATCCATGATTTCACATCGGAAATGCACCTCTCTACGCCTTGGATGGTAGCTTCAACTTCAGCTGGATGACTAGATTTGTATATTTGGGTGTCATCAGCATACAGTTGGTGAGACACTGGATGATCATCTATGACACTTAAGAGTGGCTGAGTGTATAGAACGAAGAGAACAGGTCCAAAAACAGACCCCTGTGGAACACCACAGCATAGATCAACTGGGCTGGAGTGTTTTCCATTTGCGAACACAATTTGTGTCCTGTTGACCAAGTAGGACTTGAACCACATAGTAAGGCCGTATCATGAATGCCAAATACATGCTGGAGACGGTGAAGTAATATATCATGGTCTGTAGTGTCAAATGCTGCAGACAAGTCAAGGAGAGCGAGGACTGTAATCTTTCCGCCATCCAAAGCAGAGAGAAGGTCATTGATTGACTACTTTCAGAAGAGTAGTTTTAGTACTGTGGCAAGGGCGATATGCAGACTGTACATTGCTAAAAAGACTGTTTGAATTCAGATGAGATACAAGTTGGGATAGAACAACTTTTTCTAAGATTTTTGACATAATGGCAGATTAGAAACTGGGCGGTGGTTCTTTAAATCATTATGGTCGAGTGTTGGTTTCTTCAGCAGAGGCTTTACAATGGCAGTTTTGTAAAATGATGGGAATTCCCCAGATGAGAGAGAGGTATTAATAACATCAGTTAGTGAAGGCAGTATTGGATCCAAGCACTCTAGCAGCAGTGACGTCGGAATCGGATCCAGTTCACATGACTTTGGTGCACTCTTCATCACGATTGTACGTACTAAATCCATAGAGACAGGTTCAAATGCTGCTAACGGTTGCCGCTGAAATTCTGTATCGCAACTGTATGGTGACGACGAGTCAACTGAAATTGTGTTGTCAAGTTTATCTCTGATGGTTTGTACTTTGTCACGGGAGAAATTTGCAAACAGGTCCGGAAGGTCGACTAGAGAGAAGGTAGCTGGAAGTGGTGTACATTTGTTCCTTGACATCAGCTTGTTAGTAATCTCAAATAGCTCTTTGCAGCTGGAACTTTCCATGATTTTAGTACTGTAGTGGGCTGATTTAGCTGCATGGACTATGTTTGTGACATTCTTCTTAGCGGCATCATAGATCTGCTTATGAATAGTGAGTCTGGTGGAAAGCCAAAGCCTCTCAGCTTTACGGCGGTCTCTTTTAGCAGTGCGAAGCTGGTCCCTAACACTGCCATACCACGGAGAACACTTCTGAATTGCTACTCTGCACTTGGTTGCTGGGGCATTTTTGTCGAGCAATGAACGCAGGCAGTTATCAAGTTGTTCTGCTGTAGTAGGTAAGCTAGTTGTTAGGTTTGCTTGGATGTCATGCATTAGTTTGGTTCTGTTTATCATACGGAGGTTTCTCTTAGTAGCGAATAAAGGTGGAGGGTTAGGGACTGATACGTCAAGATGGCATATAATGCAGAGGTGATCTGATGAAAGTTCGTGGGACACCAGGGAGGACTGAAGAATATTATCATCAGGTCTGTAAAGAATCCAGTCTAATATGTGACCATGTTTATGGGTGGGTTGGCTAACTGACTGTTTGAGGTTGAAAACGTGAATGGAATCTAGGAGTTTCGATGTGCATGGGTTTCCAGGACAGTCAAAGTGAAAGTTGAAATCTCCAAGAATAATCAGGTTGCCACCTATCGAATTTCCATACTCCAGGAGATGCTCCAAAAAGAGAGATTCTGTCAGCTTGTTTTTTCTACTAGGAGGAGGGCGGTAGAGGCAGAAAAAATGGACTGACCTTTGTTCCAATGTGAGTGTAGTTTGGACTAGTTGAAACGATGTGTGGTCGAAATTGAAAGTTGTTGTGTAGTTAAGACGGTTGATCATGGAGGTCTTTGCGATGACAGCAATTCCACCTCCACGAGAGTGGCGGGTGAACGACTTGATGGAGTAACCGGTGGGTGTTAGATCCGCGCACTTGGGTTCATCGCCTGATGTTTTTAGCCATGTTTCTGTCAGGAAAAAGACGTCGATATTCTGATCGTTGATAAAATTAACTATTTCTGTACACTTTTCCGATGGTCCTACTGGTTGGGCATTGAATAATGCGATGCGCAGTGGTATCTCTTCGATAGCTGACACAGAGGTCGACGATTTAATTGGAATTTAGATTAGGTTGTCTAAATTAACGGCCGAATTTTTAAATTTCTGCGCCGGAAAGGGCGAAAGGGGGATAACTGAAATTCTTCTTCCTGTTCTAAGCCGGCCAGCTTTGAAACAACGCTTCTTTTTTCGCTTCCGTTTACAGTTATGGAATGATGATTGTAGTCCCAGATCGTTTATTCTAGTGCACAATGTAGTGTGGAGAGCCAAAGAGTGGCCATTTAACGCAATTAATGAGGGTGTATCATAGCATAAACGGGTGGATTGGCGAGTATCACGTGATGGCGGCTTGTTCGATAACAAAGGAAGCCGCAACAGTGGAGCAAGACAGCTGAGTTAAAGTCTAATTTTTCTCGTTTCCAATACAAGAAGATGAAGAAACACATTCGAAAAGAACAGCCAGTGCATGATGAACACAATAACGCAGACGAAGACAGACAACAAGCACATAGATCATGAAAACGACACAAAAATCCGGACAGCTGCCTCAAGCCGGTTAAGCGATAGCGGCCATCTAAAGTTAACTCATTAACCAGCTACTCTAGGTAGGGACAAAAGAGACAGAGACATATAACACACACACACACACACACACACACACACACACACACACACACACACACACACACACACACACACACACACACACACACACACACACACACCCCCGGGGATATGGAGACCAAAAGATCCCCTGGGCCTATATAGAGACAAAAATAGTGGGCCTGTATAGCGACAATAGGAATGGAACAGGTGGGGTGACGTCGTGGTACTGGCAACAATGTGGCAAGTGGCTGACCTGAATACGCGCAGATACTCTAGGCAGGGACAAATACAAGAGAGACAGAGACATATATAACACATATATAACATATAGGCAAGAAAGAATAAGTTTTTTCGAGGCATATGAAGTGCTTTGGGTTCTTCTTTTATTTTCTCCACTTCTTCCACCAGCTGCTCACTATCTCTATGATTCCTTTCTTCTTGTTCTTTTCCTTCTCTGGCATCCAGTCAGGATGTCCCATAGATCTAAATTTTTCCTGCACCTTGATCCAGTTGTTGTTCAGTCTATCAAACTCCTCTTTTTTGTTTCTGTTTTCTTTCTCCTTTCTCTCTTTTGCCCAGATATTTTTGATCTTCTTTACCTCCTCTTCCAGCACCCGTCTCATCATTTCTTCTCCATTCTTTAATTGTTGTAAGCCCCACTCGACAAAAGACCACTCTGTGTAAATCGCTATGTCTTGTTAAAAGTACCTCGCTTGGATGACATGATCAAGGGCCTTCTTCAATGTCCCCACTCTCACATACTTAGGCTGAATGAAGCCTCTTAATTTCTCCACCTCCTCTTCTATCATACCTTTCACCAGATCCCTGGCTACTTTGAGGCTAGTGACTTGACTGATCACAAAGTCTTTCGTGACTGGACAGCTCCATTCCTGTTCTAGCCTTTCCACCACGTAGGCTGCATCTACCATCCAATACCAACTATCTTTCAATTGATTAAATAAATCCATGCTGTGCTGACTAGTCAACGCTGGGTAGCCAGACTAGTAGTAGTAGTAGAATTAAATTAAAGTGGCTTGCGCCCATACGGGCATGCGCTACTAGTTTATGTCCGCATAGCGGACTATTTAATTGATCCTGGGGGAAAAATTAGAGCCACATCCCCCAGGCATTTATGCTCTCAAAGTAAGCTAACAAATTTGCCAAAAGGTCGTGGGACAACTAAGTCCCAAACGACCTACCGTAACTAGTGAAATTAACTTGAATGCCGACGAGAAAGTGCAAAACTTCTAACCCGATCAGCACTCTGCTCAGTATAAGAGAAGACTCGTTGGTGTGCAGGTATTTCCGGACTATCTTTCTTCGTCCATAAATATGGGACTCTAGTCCGCCCATGCAGCATGTTTAACCATGCACCCATATGCCATTCCGCCACAGCACTAACTAGGGGCTTTTAATGAATGGGATTGGACCCAGCACGCACTCAAGTATAATTGAATTCACTTGAATTTTACCACCAGGTGTCAACCAAGCATTATGAGACGTCAGTCGCGATTGGTCAGCTACTATGACGTCTCATCGGGGCACCTGGTGTTTTTAACGGTTGGAAATCGTTCCACATCCCGTCCATGTACAGAAGTCCGAATGTGGCAAAGGAGGAAAGTGACTCGGAAACCGGTGTGAAGCGAAGCAATGGACGCCGTGTACGCCCCAAAAACGCCGGCCCGTACTTATTTCAAATTCGTCCAGTTGTAATAATGGACAAAACCTAAAACCAATAATGTGTAAGCTACCTGTGCAATTAACCAAATAAAATAAGTTACTAAAGTTCGTTATTATTACGTACAAGTTAGAATTTAGTGTACATGGTATACATAAATATTTCTAAAAATATGCCAATCAGCTAAGTCAAAAATGACTACTATATTTTTGCATCACGCAAATATTATACAAGTAAGAATTAAGATGGTGGATTCAAAAGGATCAAATCTGTGCTACAACAAAGAGATATAATCAAAAACGGTTTTCAAGCTAAATTGAAACTCATTCAGGCAATTGAATGGTTGCTCTGTCTTTTCAATTCCAAATATATTTCGGGAGCTCTCCGGAGAATGGCGAATCCTCTCGTTCACTGGTAAATAGCTTGGAGGTCGTCCTCTCTGGAATTTTGGAGTAAGGGCAGCGAGACGCCTGTGCATTGCTCCATATCCGTTGTTTCTGGTGGCTGAAAGGCTGGCTTTCCTCCCGTAGCCGGCGGTAGCCTCGCTCAAAGGCTGGCTTTCCTCCCGTTCCAGACGGTAGCCTCGCTCTGTCGCCTCCCATCAAACTCCCTATGGAGCCCCTTCACTAGCTCCCTATCTGCAATTGTAACACCAGCTGCCAGTTATTCATCTTCGTAGATAGTATTGACGAAGGAAATGTCGACGGGTTAGTCGTAGGATGACTATCAGGTGCTGCACTGCATAAGCCATTTTGTTTGTTCTTCAGGCTGCACATGCAGCATTGCTCCCACCCTGCTCCATCCTTATCTACGTCAGCTGCTAGCGCTCCGATGTTGCTCCCTCGATGTCTCTTGCCTGAATGATTGATTGTTCTTTTTGATAAACTGGCCAGACTGACAACCTATCCGCGTTATATACGTGAAGCACGGACGTGAAGGAAAACATCTCTTACACTCACTTCACATATTATATACTATCTACACAGACGGGAAGAGAAGAAAAAACACACCATACCTACTATCCACACAAATGAACGCGAACGCATAAAACACCATACCTACTATCCACATAAACGGACGCGAGTGCATAAAACACACACACTATACTATCCACACAGACGGGAAGAGAAGAAAAAACACACCATACCTACTATCCACGCAAACGAACGCGAACGCATAAAACACATCATATCTACTATCCGCACAGACGGGAAGAGAAGAAAAAACACACCATACCTACTATCCACACAAACGTACGCAAACGCATAAAACACACACTCTACTAACCTCACAAACGTACGCGAACGCAAACACACACACACACACTCACACATCAGTAAACGAGTGAGTGTTTATAGTCACACTACTCTATGTTCACACAAATTGGCAACTTGAATATTCTCTCTTTTCTAGAGACCTGGTTAGCCTTGAGAAGGGCTGTTTTTCCTTTCCAACTTCGGATGCGCCTGGCTAGCCCCACAGACACAACGTCTGCTCCAGTCCTGCTCCCAATTCAATCTTTCTCTTGGGAGTGCAGAGGGAGGTTGAGTGGCTTCACTATCCCACTCGTCTGTTTGTATGATAGTGAAACACTTGTTGTTCCCTCTGTCTTCTGTGCCAGAGTCGAGGATGTTGTTGTTGTTGTGGATGTGGCTGTGGTTGAGGTGGCAGTACTGGTTGTAGCTGAACTCGTGCTGGCTGTGGAGGCGTCCTCACCTCAGGCGTGACCTCGCACACAGGTCTTAGTATGAGGTGAGGCAGGATCCCTCGCTTCTTTTCCTTCTCCTCTTCTTTCTTTTTCTTCTCTTCCTCCTCCTCTATCCTGGGTTCTTCTGTAATAGCCTCCATGGCCAGTTCGTCCAGGAGGCGTCTGGCATATTCCAGGTGCATCTGAAGTTCTAACAGTTTTGTGATTCTGCTCATCTTCTTCGAAGTTAACAGGTCAACGATGGGTAGCCAGACTGACGATCGCTCTGCTTTATATCCGTGGAGCACGGACGTGAAGGTAAACATTCCCTGAATGAATGAATGAATAAAGGATTTAAGTCGCATATGCTATCTAAGAGCTTTCGCGACTGGTTAATTCTCGAGAGTCGAGATTTTTAATTGGTCGGGATTGTAGGAATGGTGCCATTACAATCCCGCATTTATGTGCGATGGTCGCACTTCTTAGTTATATGTCTGGCCGAGGAAAAGGAGGAGAGGGACCCAGGAGGGCGCCACGAAACAACACACAGGGCACCACCAACACACCCACAACCAGCCGCCCCGCAAAGCGCACCCCGGGACCGTTCAATTAATTTACGCACTGAAACACCAGGCCGCACATGATTGGTCAAATTTAGTCCAGTTTTACTAGTGAACAACCCTATCGCCAATAGTGTGTACGTCACCTGTGCAATTGTCCTAATGTATGAGTTCTAGAATTTCATTACTCGTAACTATAGTAGTTGGTATTTTGGGTACAGAGTGTACATATTCGTTCTAAATAGGACCAATCAGCTGCGTGTAAGCCTTCCCATGTTTGTTAGTGTCACGCCTCGCTAAGGATAGGTGTTAATTTTGTTGGTGGAGCGAAAGGATCTTGCTTGATTTTGTGTGGGTAGAGCTTTTATCGAAAGAGGTCTTCAATATCCAAATGAACTATCTCATGGAATAGAGAAAAAAAAAGGTCTACGCTTGTCCGGAAAAAGGAAGAGGAATTTGTAGTGGAAAATCTTTTGACAACACAGGCTTGTTGTTTGTAGGATTACACCCAGGTGTTTGCTAGTTTG